>JAYWLI010000150.1:62500-75000 GCA_037074505.1 Albizia julibrissin
TAACTTCCAGATTCATAGGAAGGAAGCTTAATCGGAATGAATCATAATTTTTCTTCTATGATTGATCAGTATAAACATCAACAACTCCGAATTGGATCAGTTTCTCCTGAACAAATAAGTGCTTGGGCCAATAAAATACTACCTAATGGAGAGATAGTTGGGGAGGTAACAAAACCCTATACTTTTCATTACAAAACCAATAAGCCTGAAAAAGATGGATTATTTTGTGAAAGAATTTTTTGGTTCGACGCATGGAATTAGCTAAGCATTTTATTCGAACAAATATAGAACCAGAATGGATGGTTTTATGTCTATTACCAGTTCTTCCTCCCTTCGGCTTTCAGAGTTTTGAACTAAGCGGACTTTGCATTGGCAGCTGATCTTCTTCCGATCCTCACGACCCTTTCCTTGTTGTCTACCTTTAACGAGGTAGGAGGAATGGGAAACTGATTCAAAGGGATGAGAATCCCGGATCAGAGAGGGGGAATAGCCCAGAGGCTGACGGAATAGATTCAATCACAGTACGGACGGGCGGTGTAAGTAAATCATAGTACTTGCTTGAAACTCTCTATCTGGTTGGGCTAGTATTCCACTAAGACTACTATTTTAAACCGCTTCAAGCTATCCGAATTTCAGACTTGATTTGCTTAGAATTCCTTTACTCCGGGAGCAGAGCCGGTAATAGTAGCTCAAATGCTCAAACTCTCCTCATCATATGCTATTTCGGATGCCATGCTACTTACTCAAAGACGGCAACCTACTCACTAACTTCCCCGTGAATCTAAGGGAATTGAAGATAGGGGAATAGGATGATCGGAGGCATTAAGACTGATAGCTTTCCTAGTTGCATTTCATCTAAGGCTTTCGCCTTAGGTTATTGGTAGTTTGGAGTTACGGGGACCTTTAGAAGTAAATACTGACTAGATAGACCTTCTGGCACACAGTCCATATCTCTTTTGAACTCTCAATCACACATTCGATCCTTAGCGCTTTATCCTGCTCCTTAGAAAGCATGAATTACTCCAGCAAAGAGAGGAAAGAAAGCTTGCATTTGAGATTTCTGCTTACTGGAGACTCTCCTTTTTTCATGCGAATATAGGATCAATCAGATCACTTCGCTGAGAAAGGATAAGAATCCATTCCAATAACTTCGTCTGTAACGCCTGCCTAAGCCTTATCCTTATTACGATTTGCTGAGTTACCTTCGAGCTATTATTCCTTTCCTACTAGATCAGATGAAGCTGGGTAAAGTCTCTACTTTCAGTTAGGCGCGTAAGGAAGAAAATCCGTTACTTCAGATACGGCTTACTGGTCTACTTAAACAAGAAAGAAAGAGACGAATTCACTCCTTGACTTCTTTGCTTTCTTCTTCGTTACGGGTCGACTAAAAGAAATTCATTCAATCCCATACGGAAGATATGGCTTACAGGCTCGAGTTAACTTTTTTTTACGGCTTAGAGGGCGAGCTAAAAGACTTAAAGGAAGCTAGCAGGTCACCTGCTTCAGAGTTCTCCATGCTATAGTATCCTGTTCTAGTAGTAAAGTAAGCCGGGCACAAAGGCAAAATAATAGGATAATCTCTTGCTGCTCCAGAGAGTCCCAGTGGGGGAAAGATGATAGGAATTTCGGTTATTGGTTTCCTCAACTCTTAGGACTTAGGAGTTCTGGTTTGCTCCATTATGGGGATTGGAATTGATTCCCTTACTTCTCAATCTCTGGAAGGTAATGCACCGGACAATAGGAAATAGTAATGAAATCCCCGGTCAGACTCAAACACACTTAATCTAAAGACTTCTTTCTTGCTTTATTCTAAATCCTGCACGGCTTGAAAGAAAGACATGAATCAGCTCTTTATGTTCCCCCGGATCAGTGAATTGGGCTTCTCTGTCTCAACAAGCCGGTAACTCTGAATCTCCAACTTCTCCTTAAGAAGGGCGTGCACCAAAAGAGAATGAGGCAGCTAGAATTATTTCCTGCAGCTTTCCTCAAGAGGTGTGAGGTGACCCAGGTATTCTTTCTTTCTTTTTCGTTACGGTTCTTCTTACGAGATTTCGGCTGAGGCTTCTTGGTTTCGGGATGAACACTACAAAATAGAATGAGTTGTTACGCCTTCTCTCTATCCTGTACTATCCTGTAGGGCGTGTCTCAAGACAAAATCTAACTACTGGCTTGGGTTCTTCTCAATATCAAGACATCTTGAACTCAATCCTCGTTCTGGAGCTAGAGGCGGTAATAGTCAGATCCGAGGCTGGAAGAGTTGCTACCTTTTCCTCATCAGTAGCCTAAGCCTTATTAGCTGCTTACCCTGGGTGTAATAAGATCCGAGGCGGGAAGAAAGATACTTCAAATCGGCAACTATAGATTCCAAGACTGAAGATACTTCTTTCCTTGCCTACATAACTTCCCGGTGAATCAATTCCCCGGGTTTAGTAATTGAAGCCTAGAGCAGAGGCGGGATGAGCCTTAGGATCAGTTGATAAAGGATCTGATTCTCATTCACCCAAAGCCGTAACTCCTCACTTTCCGCTAGACACGAGTTCCGTGGGGAAGAGACGATCCGATTATCAATTCAATGGCATATCCTCTAAGGGTCATGGGAATAGCAGAGGTTGGAATAGAATCCCAGGTCACGAAGGCTAAATGACTTAACTCTGCCTTCTGCCTTCGGAGTGCTCTAGCCTTCTCTTTTGGCCCAGGCTTATTGGTTGTTGTTTGTTCCATTTTATAAGGGGTTTTTGGGTGATTACTCTGTAAGGAATCCAAATCTCATCTAAGGGACCTGGTCCTTGCGCCCCCAACTCTTTGTTTCGAACTGGCTTTCCCACCTTATCTGATTAAGGAGGGTAAACCCACCGTCAAAAGCATTCATTTTATATTTCAGCTGCCTTGAGACTATCCTTTAAAAGGAATTTTCCGCGTTAGGACCTGAAAAGGCCTTTGTTGGAGAATCATGTTATGAATCCAACTGCAACTTCCAGGCCTGTCTTATCTGATGAAGGAGGGGAGGGGGACTAGGAATAGAAGAGACTGGAATAGGACGTTCTTCACCAGGTTTAGGAAGAGCTGATCTCCGGAAGCTCTAAGTCCTGACTTAAGTCCAGAAGCTCTAAGTCTGCTCCTAATGCTACTGCCTTATAAGTCTGCGCTCGTTCGAGTTCGAAATGCTTTCCTAACTCGGAATCGGCCTTTCCTAAGTCAAGAGATCGAAGAGGCTTTAATGCAGCTCTTTATGAGTTCCTGGCCTACCAACTAGCCAGTTTACCTGCCAGGCGTGTATTAAAATTAAACAACTGACTTTGACTTCAATACCCAGGTTGGAAAATCATAGGCGGGCATTTGAGCTCCGCTCCCGATGGTTCTCTTGGATTAGGGCCTCTAACTTCACCCTAGATGACTGAACTCCTGGACTTCATTCTACTGCTGTAGGCTCTCGTAAGTCAATATCAAGATCTCTTCCTGACGGGATTATATCCTAATAAAAAGTCTTAATCTCAGGCCGTAATGCTCCTACCATATCATGCAAAGCTGGGGAAACCAACCCCCTCCACAGGAAGTAAGATTACTGCCTTCCCAGGCCTACAAGAATAGACGAAGCTAGCTGGTCACCTGCTTTCGGTAACTCATGCGAACTCTCTCCCCAGGTATACACACTACTTCTAACCCTACTTAGACGACTAGAGCAAGCATCCTTGCACACTACTTTAGAAATCTATCTTTTCAGTCTCGGGAATCACGTGTAACTTCTAATCCTAGAAAGAAGACTACCTAAAAAGTACCTGACTTCCCTGGCTATTATGACTTACTTAACTCCCAGATCTGCCAAAGGTAATTCAACTGAGAAAGAAATTCCTTACAAGCTAGCTCCCCGCTAACTACTTAACCCTACCATGTACACTAGACTGACCTCCGGACACTCTTTTTCAATATATATCTTTTCCCTATCTGAGTAAGGAATGAAAGACTGACTGAAAGCAAGACATCAAAGACTTAGAAAGAGGATTATCAAGTAAGGGCTTTTGCGCTAAAAGATAAATACTGATTTACGGAATCTCAATACATGCGAAAGTTAATCTAGGCCTTCTTCCTTCCGTGCTATCTCACCGGAAGGTCTTTCAAGAGCAATCTCACTACACTAATGAAATCAATCTCCGGACGTGTAACTAAAAGGTCATCAAAGTAGAACTAACTATGAAAGTCTGCCTTCTGACTGACTTGACTTGGCTTACTGTCTGCCCCTCTGGGCCTCTCAGGCTCCTAGTCCCCGCCAATATCCCAGTGATTCTATGCCAGCTCTGCTCTGGAACCAGGCCTAACACCACTGAAGCATCAACTCAGATATCGTTCCTGCCCCATAGGTAAAGAAGGGGGACGTAACTCGCCCTATAGGAGATCACTCATGATAAGTAGTTACAAGTCCGACCTTCGAAGTAGAAACCGGAGAAAAGTCTTTCTCTTTTAGCGCTACTGAGCCCTTCCCGGCTCCTCATCCCGGAACGAATACGGAGGAAATTCAGTAGGGACTGATGAGCCCCATATCCAGTTAATCTCATCCCTAATCCCATTGCATTGAATCACTGCCAGCTCTGCTTTCTAGTACCTGATCTTAGCGGTAAGATAGGGAGTACGTCTAGGTTCGCGTAGTTCCCTGGGATTCAAATATACTTATATAATGTGTTCCCTCGCGGGACATTCCTTCTAATGGATTCTTCTCCTTCGGAGGAAGTCGCAGCTCTAGTCATTCTATTTCCAACGGCGGAATGTGAAAACAGCTCTTCCCGGTAGTATACCAAGGGCTGTAGGTAAAAGAGAATCTAACCACCAGGGCCTAACGGTCCAAGTTCGAAGTTAGTCTTTCTATTGCGCCATTCCTTCCTTAGATTGAGAATGCGGAGATGGAGAGTTAAAAGCTATAGATGCTAAAGTGTTCATAGTCGGGTTAAGTTAGCGCCTCTTCTATTCCAAAAGCAGTGGGATGAATTGACTACGCGACCCAGCTTCCTCTTTGAAGGCTGTCCGGGAACTAACTGATGAAAGCTGCCACCTTAGAATTGATTCTTATCCGAAGGCGGAAATCAGTTATTCCTCTTGCTAAGTCTTTTATAGCGCCCTCAACCTTCTACTGATAAGCGGGAAAGAGGGAAGAATTCCCGAATTCCGGAATCTGGTATAATTAGAACAACCGGAACTACTAAAAAACACTACGTGATAAACCTCTGCCTTAAGCATTGAGAACTCAGAAGGCGGAACTCTTTCTATTTAGAGTTACACCTCAGTCCGTAAAGAATTCTATTGCTGTTGTCGTCCTTACTGCGGAGTAAAGGCGGTTGAATGCCAGTAAAGTAAGAAATGCAGTTGGAGATTAGTAGTTATCTTTTGATACCACGCCTTCATATGATATTCAAATTCCCGCGGTGAATCTATTTGAGAGTGCAGTCTTTACCAATTCGTCAGCAGGTGCTAACTGCTAATAGTCTTTAACCGCTAGGCCCATATGCCTAAGATGATCATTCCTAAGCCCCTAGTAGCAGCCGCCGGATAATAGCATCTAATCCTGTAGTAGGAACGAAGATTGAGTTCCAGAAGTCTTGATATAGAGTTACCGCGGATCTCCAATCTCCAATGCCTGGTGAAGAAAAGAACGTCCTATTTATGCGCTGAGATGCCTACTATTTGTATTTTGGTGTAATCCCTTACTGCCACTATCAAGGGAGGCAATGCAACTACAAACTACCAAGTCCCAGGGACTCCGCTCTTAGCCCACTGATTCAATTCCAATAGCCCGGGGTTTCAGCAGATGAGAGGCGGCATTCCGAGCCTACAAAGAGAAAGATTCTGACGTTCTTCCGGGCTCAATATAATGACTTAACTCCGGTTTCACTCTCAAGCAAGAAAGACTAGAAGGAACATAGGGTAAAGACATCCAATGAGCTAGATTCCCACTTATCGAACCACCGTAATGTATAGTCTTCAGTCAATCTTAGCGGATTTCGATTCGATTATATATGGCTTTTGGCCTAGGTTTCTTTGGTTGTTACGGTTGTCCTAACACATGCGAATGCGAACTCATAATCTCGCATTTCTTCATTTCGTTCTTTCTACTTTGAATGACAGGATGGCAACAACAATAACAGGAAGTACGCGTAACTCAATGGAACTCTGAATTTCCGGCTTTAAGCCTACTTCGTCTCTGAAACTAGCTTTAACTACGCTAATTCCCCCGTTCATCTACAGGCAGAGCGAAAGAGAAAGATCTATTAGCAGCTAAAGGATTAGAGAATCTTCTCTACGCCCGCTACCTTAGTAGTTACAGTTGCTTTCGTAGTTCCTGTTGGAAGAGATTAGAAGGGATTAAGAGATCCGCGCCAAGGGTTGTTCAACGTTCTTCGGAGTCCCCGTTGTTCTTTGTATACATAATTTAAACAATTGGGAAGAGGCGCGGAGCGCCCCAACTCATTTATGTAGTTATGACTTCCCGCTCTTATCATTCTATAGCTTACGGGCACATTTCAATAGAAAAGACTGAAACGAATGACATCCAGCTTAGCGAAGTCGGGTTATGAACCCTGTAACTCAATAATAGAGACAGACGACGGAGCCCCTAGCTTCAAGCTAAGCAGAGAAGGCAAACTCATCAACACTAGAGAGGATAAGTCCTCATATTCTTGCTATGCGTAGTCATTTCGAGCTAAATCCATTACGTAGGATTTACCCGGGGGAAGACTGTAACGCACTAAGAAGACACTGATTTCGTTCTTCTGGACTTACTGCCGGGGATTGAAACTCAAACTAAACAACTAACATTCACCAAAAGCAGTCAATTCTTCTATACGTCTGATAGAGGAATGATCCAAGCGGGACTAAGAAGACACTTGTAGCTTTCCTAGCTGCCATTCTGAAAATGGTAATTCCACCGCGCTCTATCATATGTAATTTCTGACTGCCTGGCAGCCTAACTGAAAGTCTAATGCATTGGCCTACTCCCCTGTGAATCAAGTCCTGTATCGGCTAACAGAGACGTAGTCAAGTAAGGGAGTAGCATTACCAGCTACAAAGCAAGAACTCTAACTAAAGAGTTAGACTTCCGTCCTTCCTGAGATTTGCTAGTGTGTGATTCCCGCCTTATCTTATCTTACTAAACCTGGCGAATCTATTACGCGATTTAGCAATCATATTCGGATCCCGAGATAACTATTGATATTGTTGCGGAGCTTAGTCTTGATATTTCGATATTCGGTTAGTGTTCCCGCCGAATCACTGCCAATTGATTCATAAGTTGATGCAGAAACGGCCTTTTCATGGCTTAACGCGGGCAAGATCACAACATCTAGCTATGGAGCTATTGGCTTATAAGGGCCTTTAGGGCCAAATCTAACAAAATCTTTCTATGGAGATCTAAGGAAAGCTAACTCTTTTATTGCCCGGTGGGGAAGTAAGTTGCAGATAAGATTCTCCTAAACCTGGCTGGGCTGACTAAAGCATCCTATATCAAAGAGCGGGGCTAAGTAGGTCCTAGCCCGAGGAGGCTTATTTGGCAGTTTAATTCCCCATTGGTAGAAATTAGGCCTTTCAGCCAGTAAGATGAAATTACAACACCCTGGGAAATTACGTAGAATAGGGTAGCTTCCAGCTATAGATGGTAAATGCAGCTCGCAATAAAGCAACTAATAAGGATTACGCTAACGCGGACTGCGATCTAACTACAGATAGCAATTGTTGAGCTCATCACATCTCCACCCTGTGGGAACTCCCTATTGTAGTTACGTAGTGTTAAAAGGTCTAATAGGACGAAGCGGAACTACGTAGTCCTAATAACCAGGGGGAAAAGCCTTGGCTTCTATTCCCAGGTAATCACTGCCTATTTCAGACCTTACCGCAGAAGGAAAGAAAGGACTTGCTGTTGAGCGGTTTTCACCTTCAGAAGTGGTAAAGATAAAGAAAACCGCTATCTCCTGAGTTTAGATTCAAACCTAGACTTTAGAATCGCAGTAAAGGGTTAAGTTAGAGGATAAATCGTGTATTTTGAAGGAAAGCTAGAGCAGAGCTCATTCTTGCGTAGTGTGTATACAGGGCTGTTAAGCCCAGGTATTCTATTACGCAATGCCTTGGTGGAATCTATTCCCATTTCTTCCTCGGTAACTTACTCTATCATCCGCTACTTCTGATGACCAAAGAAAGGATAAGATGATCCATCGGAGGATATGCCATAGAATCAAAAACTTTTGCCACTAACAGCTCTTTAGCCCATTTCCACTCTCTGATCCGGGAGGCATTACGATCCGAACTCAGAAGCAGTAGAATCAGAAGTAAGCCCGTCCGGAATGTCAAGTATGAAATGCGCCCTCCTGTAACTAATAATAACAAAGAAAGTGTGGGGCAAAGCCCTATGCTTTAAGATTAAGAGAAGAGAAGCCAGGCAGTTGAAATTCTCTATGGATAAAGCGGGTTAACTATTTCGATTTCGAGATTCGCTTTCTCTTTCAACACCCGGAGTCAAGTCTTGAAGTTGAAGTTGCAAGCAAACTCTTGCTCTTCTATTGTTCTAGGCGAAGCCTGCTCTTACTTCTTTCATTCCTCTTTCTATTTTAATCCCATCCCGAGAGATGCGTAGTTATGGCTTTCGCTGAATTCGAAGCCCGACTTTCCTCTATCTCTTTTGTTTTAAACCCGAAGAATGAGTTTAAAGCATGGAATCTTATAGCCTTTGTGCCCGAGTCACTGCACGACTCTATCGGACAGAGTTATGAGATATAGCTTGACAGAAGCTCGAAATCAGAGGGCGGAGGAAAGCAGAGATCTTTACCCCGCCCCAACTAATTGCATTTGCTGGCTTCCTATATATCTCTTTTTGCTTGCCTTCAGCCTTAGTCCGTTGCCATCATAGAAGGAGGGGGGTCAGAGGCAGAGGAATGAAGAGAAGGAGAAAACAACTCTTTCTATTTAGTAGTTACACGTCCCTTCCGTAGAATTATAAGAACGAAATGAAGAATAGAAGTTTCCGGAGATTCCTTGCTCTATTTAGTTAGGACAACTGTAACTCAAAACATCAAGGAGTTGGGGCCCCAAGGACCAACTCCCAAAGAACCCTCAGGCCGCTAGGCCCTTGTCCCTTATATTCCATTTCTAAGCCCTCTGAATCTCTTCCTATTCTGATTCACCGGTAACTTACTATAGAATCTGATCCTGATAAGGAAATGCCATAGTTAATCCTTTATCAGCGAACTGACGGAGGAAATTGCAGTCTTTGATGAGACGGAAAAGAGAGTTATATACAGTGTTCCAAGACTGCCTTATATCCCGGGTTTCTAAATGGAAAAATCCGAATCAAGGTCTGTCTATGTGGCCGATGGTCTTGATCCTCATTGGATTGGCAGGGATGTCTCGGTCAGGTGCGAAAAGGAGAAGCGGAGAACGACACCTTTATTTGAATCCAGGCCTTTTGCCCTAGCCCTTGAACATAGGCTGGTTCCATCTTTGAATCTGTCATCAGGTCTATTTGCTTTTCATTACGACTGCCCTTAAAACAAACTGACCAAAAATATGCTGAAAATAAAACAAAGCTGCGGTCGAGAGTACTTCATGAAAGAAACTTACAGTAAATAGATTAATACGTAAGATCAGTTCGTTCATACCCGGCCTGTTTTCATCAGCTACATCTAAACAGCCTTTCCCTCTTGGGCCAGCTGCAGTAAAATGCAGCTTCAACTCCTTTGCTTAGCTGACCCAGCTTGAAGAATTCCTTGCCTTCCAATCAGCCAACCCATTGCCCGATCGAGCCAAAAGAGCTTGACCAAACTACTTTTCACCTAAAAACTTGCTTAGCCTACGACTGCCTAGAACAGAATTAGAACTGGCTTTTGAGGGACTGCTACGAGAGCTGGTGTACAGGAGGGAATGGGACAATGAAAGCCTACACCCTAATTCAAATAGTAGGAGCTGGGTAAAAATATGCTAGTACCTAGAATGCCCTCTTACCTAAGGGTAAGTAGAGCTAGTCTAGCCTAAACTTTGAACTCATAGCTTTGACTTTTGGCACTCTAGTTAGAAGCTTTTTTTCTATGCGGAAGAGTACGAATTAGAAAACTAGAAATGCATGGCTCGTATGGACCCACAGCAACTAGGCTAAACAATGGGTGGAATAAAACTAACACTCGCTAGCACTACAATTGGCACTGGATCGACATGAAAGCCCTTAGCATGAGAAGGCAAGGAAACTTGATCAATGGTAGGGAAATCAAAAGATTTTTGTAAATTTGAAACATGAGATAGCAGCCTTTATTTATTTATAAGATAAATCAAGTTCATAGCCTTCCGGATGGTTTCTTCTCCCCTGGTATTCTTTGGTATCCAAGGGTGTTATTTCCCTTGGATTACTCAAATACTACCCGGTGGTGCAATTGGGACTTGGACTACTTTGAAAAGTGTGTCGGTCCTTATTTTGCCTCTGTATTGGGGGCTTCTAAGGGTTTCCCAATTGCTGCAGGTCGGTTAGCTCAAGTGATCGAGGGCCAAGGGAAACGGAGAATCTTTGCAATTTTGAATTATTTGCAACAGAGACTCATGTTTTCCGTCCACCAATGGGCAATGAAGGTCCTTCGGTCTATTCCAACCGATGGGACTTTCGATCAAGAACTACCCCTCCGGCGACTTCGGTCAATGCGGAAAAGAAAGAGTCTTTTCCTTTGACTTGAAGTCTGCTACGGATAGGTGGCCGCTTTCGGTTATATATACTACCTTCGAATGTATCTGGGGTAGTACATTTGCCTCGGTGTTAATAGTTCTTTGGGCCTCAAGACTCTCTTAGTAACTAAACCTTTGGTTACTAAAATGTCTGAGGTTGCCTTTGTGTGTGGACAAGCCTTAGGGCTTTATGGCTCCTGGTCACTATTCGCACTGTCACACCACTATCTTGTGTGGTTGGCAGCTTGGAGGGTTCAGCCGGACCGTAGCTCCCCCTTCCGAGACTATGCACTCCTCGGTAATGATATAGTAATCGCTGATGAGGAGGTGGCCCGGGAGTCTAGTTCCCTTTTAGAGCGCTTGAATGTCTCTATCTCATTACCAAAATCCATTATTTCTCGTAATGGGACAGTAGAATTCGCGAAGAGGTTTTGGTCTAAGTCAATGCAAGTTGACCTATCACCAATATCTCTTCGGGCTCTATGGAACTGCCGTACCACTGTTGGCCTTTGCCGGTTAGCCCATTCATACAATGTATCATCTACATCTGTATTGTTTAGGCTAGCTGGTGCGGGTTACAGAGTACGGGCACGTTACCTTTCCACCACATCAAAACGGTGGGTCCGGTTACGTGCTATTGCCGCTAAACCTTTCAGGTCAGGGCAATTACCTCTTGAATTCTGGCTTGGTAGGGGTAACCCTATCAACCCGTATTTGAGAGCGAAGATGATTGCCTATCTCCGTAGGGAATTCAAACCTAAGGAGATCCGGTTTCTTCCTGAGGAACTGGTGTTTGATGGTGAGCGTGAAATCCTGGAGCGGACTGTTTTGTTAAATTGGATGAAACAGTGGCTTCGTTGGGTTTCATGGTACCATACTGTAGCATTGTCTCCGGAAGTCTCTATCGACGCTTTATTCGATGCTCCTATCTGTGCAGTTTCCTGGAAGAGGTCCACTTTTGATCCTTCGATCTTTAAGTTTGGTCTCTTCTGGAAACTGTACGATATGGCTGCTGGATGGTCGTTAATGACTGTCCCGCCATTCTTGTTAGATCCTAATACAAGAGTGGAGCATGATCGATGGATTCTCGGTGGCTATTCAGGTCATGACTTCCTTATGGCTCCAGTGGACTTACCATCCACTGGAGAAAGGATGAGGACCATAAGAATATAGGAGATATAGCATACATTAATTATGTAATTAGTAGAGTGAAGTGACTTCCGGGGGAAGACACGAAGGCATAAAGAAAGCAATTGCCTTCCCTGGTGCGTGCCTGCTTGAGGCTGATTCGTATGCAGCGGCATCTGTATTTGCGCATGTGGTTAATTTTCAAGTCACCAAAGCATTCTTTTTGACGACCAATGGGGGCACCTTCTCTTAAAGCTCTTAAAGCCGGTAATACTTGCTCGCGCTTCCTTCACCTCGAGAACTGCTTTTTCAAGCCCTTGAGTACACGAGCAGTAAGCGGGGAATATGATTAATAGGAAAGAAAGGAAGAAAGGGCAGCAGGGCTCGCTCTACCCGACCCGATCTGACTTTTGTTGTTTCCTGACTGACAGTCATTCTCCGCAGCGACCATTTTCTTCGTTGGCAGAATAGAATGTAAGTCTTCAATAAATCCCGATTGGTGTGAAGCAAGCAGGAATAGATAGCCTAGGTTCACTACCATTGAGAAAGTGAGAAAGAGACTTTAAAGCAATGGACATAGGTTCGAAAAGCTTGTTCAGCCCCAGGTAGCGAACATAGACCAGAAGAGCTTGACTGGCATGGATGACCAGCCACCACCGATACTGGTTGTGCACACCAGTGGGAACCTGCTGTTT
>JAYWLI010000150.1:80000-95414 GCA_037074505.1 Albizia julibrissin
TTCGAAAGTGAAATTCGATACTCCTTAGTTACTTGGTTTTTCTACCTGAACTGCCTTTTAGGCTGCTGAAGGGCATGTAAAAACAAAATAGCTAGAGGGAAATCCGAGTTCGAAACAGAAAGGGTCACAAATGTCTAATTTTTGGGTAAGAATCCCTATCGTTATCCTCTTATAAAGATATCGTACTCACCCTAACCCTATCCTACGTAATGCTTAAGTTTTCTCATGATCCTATTCAAGTCAAGATTAAAGCTATGCTGAAAGGCAATACGCGCCCTTTTTCTATCGGGAGATCCCCTACCGTAGGCTATGTTAGCGCTAAGCTGCTTTAATAGGTTTAAAAAAATGCAGAAGATGCAGAATAAGTTGCCGAATCTGTTTCAGAAGAATAATAAGCATCAGAAGAATCAGGGTAAGCGGAATCCGTTTCAGAATAATCAGTTTCAGTTGCGGAAGAAGAATAAGAAGTCAGGTAAGCGTAAGCCGTGCCTTAGGTTAGGCTTTGCCCGATTCCAAATAGCGAAAGGGACTCAAAGCCAATAGCGGATTTAGCTGTAGCTGTACCGATAGCACTTATTAGTCTAGGGCGAAGCGAAGGTTGGCTAAGAAAGAAGGTCTGCTGAGGGCGTCTAAGGTAAGATCTGAGACGAGAAGAGGACTGGTGCTGTTGTCTGTTGGGGGAAACCACTCGGGTATCAGCTAATCTTCTTGGCTTTTGGGACTGTGCCCGGCAGGCAGGATGGATGCGCAGGAAGATAGCGTCTCTGCTGGCGCAAATCGAGGCCCTCGAAGAGCGGAAACAAGCACTAGCGCGTTACCTATTGAGTTTTCTTGCTGCATCTGTTTTTCTTGCTGGGTACCACTGATTTAGTTTACGAGCTCGTGTAGTACAGTACTCGCCTCTACCTCTTTTGTGCTCACGAATTGGATTTGAACCAAGATTTCCCTTTATAGGGCGACTTCCCTCTTAGTCGATCGCGATCCCACCCACCACCCCTGACTTTTGACCTTGCCTTGCTTCTCTTATTCTTTTTTAGTAACAAAATGAACCTGTGATCGACCTGAACAACAAAAAGAAAACAGAAAACCCAACCAAGTCCTAAATACCTTAAAAAGGGCCATACATCTTAATAATTTCAAGAAAGTCAGTACTGTCTGTGCCATGACTAATGAGATCAAAATAGATTTTGTTTAGTCCTAGAATTTGTTCTCTCAAAGACTCTTCTATAAGAAAGACATTCTCCACGATGTGTTTGAAATCCAGTTCTTCAGGTAATTGTAGATTCTCATTTGTCAAACTATAATCCTTCCAAAGGGCCTCGAGTTTTGATTGGACCTTTTGTTTGCTTTTCTCTAGATCCAATTCTAAAAAATTCTTTAAACTATAGGTACTGTCTGCTTACTCAGCTTACCTTTGTATTTTGGGCTTATTCTGGAAAAAAATCAAAAAAGAATGCAAAACAAAGAGAGAGTGAAGGGCTGGATGAGAATAAGAAAATAATGTAATATTGAAGAATCTGAAAGGACGTGATTTTATTCAATGCCACTTCGTATTTCTCTACGCAACAGGCATACCTAACATCTCATCGAGCCTAGAATCAAATCTCACTCACTTATTCACTTTTGATATTTCGAGTTAGCCCTCTCCACTTGCTTTCAACTCTCGTGATAGGGTCGCGATTACCTTTTCCATTTCGTCATAGCTAATTAGAGATCGTTGCCCATCACTCAGCGATTTAGGAGTAGGAATCGCTACCATGAGATGGAAGTGGTTCACATCACCTACGTAATTGAAACAATTGCTTTTGACTAGTTAAGGCTGCTTTAGCGATGCTCAGCTGTTAAGGAGAGGCTACCAGAGGAAGCGAACGAATAGGTATCATTCTGTCCGCTACGCACCACGAACTCTGTCCGCTGCGTCATCTATTGAGAAAGCAGCTTGACTTTCAATAGGAGGAATCTTTATAGTAAATAGACCTACCTTTGTTCTAGCCCTACTTGCTGCTTTGCTTTCTAGTTAGATCGTCTAGACTGTGGTAAATCCTCTGCTTATAAAGAAAGAGCTAGATTTTCACCCGGGTGGTCGTAGATCACTCGCTTACGCCCATTAAGGCTGTATAGTAATAGACGAAAATGCGTATATAAACGAAGTCTCCCAAGTTCTCTCTTAGGCTCAGAGCTTTAGCTGAGTGAACCATTGGGCGCTACGTGCCGCGAAGGAATGTCTATCTTTCCCTTCTTTTAAGAAGTGAGTGATCCATGGGCGAAGGAATGGTCTTTCATTGGCAGCTAAAGCGAATGAGAAAGGGGTCGATGTAATTGAGCTCGGCTAATTATGTCCTTATTGGAGAAGGCTTTGATTCGATTCGCAGTTAGATACCCTGGGCCTACCTGATAATGGTTGGGGGTTTTTTATTGGCGGGAGACTATATGGCTCTCAATATGCCGCAGAAAAAGCTCTATCCGTTATAGTACCTGAGAAATTTGGACTATGATATCGATGAATTCCAAAAAACTATTGAAGACTCTCCCCGAAATGGGATAACAAATCCTTAGTAGCCCACGCTTCGAATTGGAGCACCCTTCTAATTCTGGTTGGGATGCTGGATCCTCAGCCCTACCCCTAGCAAGTCAGTTCCCGTTAATAAAGTTAGGATAAATTCCATAGCCAGCAAGTTCCTACGTCCCTAACAGTGCCCCATGGAAAGGGCAGATCATCAAATCAAGTCCGGACAGATTCCATCCTGTGATAAAGCAAGTCTCAGTGACAGGAGCAAGAGTCCCCCCTAGTTTTAAAGGGGATTTTTGGAGCAGCTGCTTAAAGGCTTATGCCTCGCCCACCCTCGGACGCTAAGCTAGAATCACGGTTTGACCTTTTTTTTCTATAAGGAGAAATCCCGCAGAAGAAGCGCCTGTCTCAGTGCCATTTCCAGTAGGCCTAGTTTTCTCGTATCGGGATTTAGCCCCGAAATTCCATATAAACTAGCAATAAAGGGGGCCCTTTCAAGGAAGTTTTCTAGCCTGTTTTATCCCCTTCCTTCTTGATTACATATGAATCATTAAACGTGACTTTTATCAGTAAGAAGATCGCTGTCTGCGTCTCGTGTAAGGGCATAAGTACCGAAGTGACTCGAACAAAGTGAGAGGCTGACCAGCAACAAAGCTAACCGAGGATACTTCTTATTCTAGATCCGCTCTCTGTATCTGTATCACCGGGAGCCAAAAGTCTTGAAGGGCCCGCCCCCGCCATGTTCTAAAAAATAGATAAATACAGTACTAAATTAGCTACGTTAACCATCTGAAACATCAATAGATCAAATATCAATCGAACCCCTATTAGTACACACAAAGTAACGAAGAAAGAAAGAAGAAGAAAAAAGAAGATTTTTCGTCTAATGTGACGAGAAAGACCTTTATACACACAGATAATAAAGACCAGGAATAAGAAAAAGAAGATCGCGGCTGCCGTTCGTTCTGATCCTATAAAACGTACGAAAAACCCAGGGCCTATCATTTCCTCATAATGGATTGAGATCTTCTTCGAACTTAATGCACAAATAGAAGGCCCAAAGGTGAAGCGAGTGGCCTTGAGGCGCAAGGTTCTGTCGTACGTATCCAATCCTCTCGGTCATGAGAGCAGCTATCGTAGTCGTAGCTCTGCCCTGAAGAACGGCTAGCAGCTATCGAAGCTATGAGTCCCGGGAGCGTTAAGTTCTCTATCGAGGTGAAACGACCCGACTACTCATAATAAGTAGCGAGGGCACAAAAGGACTCAACTACCAAGTGGCGAGGCCATTCTAATTTAGAATATAATGTAGGCTTGACTCTGCTAAGTGAGTAGCTAGGCTTTAACCGCGGATAGAGCCCTTTCCGATCGTCCAAAGAAAGAGAAAGAATTTTGATAGAAGTAGTTCGTTCGCACGAGGACACTAAAGAAAGCAGCTCTAACTCCAGAAGCTAGTCTAATTCTCTGGGATCGAGAATTGATCCCAGCCGCATCTCATATAGAGAATAGATTCCCCTTTAACACTATTGTGCCATATCAATACAAAGGCGAACCAAGAAGGCTTGATCTGTTCAGTTGGGATTAGCTCCTCTAGGCAGGTAAGATCTTCTACTTCTTAGAATAGGAAGGAAGAGACCCAACCACTAAAGATTCTGCTCTGACTGATAAAGGGAGGTTGTATAGTCCCTTCACTCGAAGAAAGTAGGTAATCTTTCTATTCTCCTGAGCGGGACTCAGGGATATAAGATATTTAGTTACACGGGAGAAAGACTTGGGGCCGAAAAGCCCTTATCACTTCTATTCTCTTCCCACGTCCTGTGATTCAATTCTAACACCCTGGGATTCAATTCCTCTTGAGGAAAGCAGCAAGTAGTTTTATTTAGAGTTAGAGTTTGTGTTCTAGGAGCTAAATCATGTCTTTATTTCCTTCCTCTTCGACCCACTGAACTCTCTGTAAGGAAGTTCAGACTGAGCGTTACAGTTTTAGTAGATAGTTAGTAGTTATGATTTAGTGTGTTTTAAAGGCCCGTCCTTGAATGAGACAGAAGAGAGACTTCAATACGGTCTTACCAGAGTGAATTCGTCTCTTTCTAAACGCCCTTTTCTTCAATTACTGATCGGGGGAACTAACTAAACTAAGAAAGATGATTGATTTGTTTTGACTATTTCCCCAGCTTTGTAAGATTTTCTAGTTGAAAGCATTGGATGAAATAGAAGCCGTTAAAGAACCCAAGCAAGTTTTCATACATTTCTGTCCCGTCCTCCTGTGAACCTATGAATGAGAAGTTCGAAAGAAAGGAATATTTGTTTGCAAGAAAGTCCGGAGAAATTCTTCCTAGTCCCTTATGGGATGGATCAAAACCACCGTAACTCATAACTACAAGGAAGAAGATCAAAAAATCATACGTAGTTTGAGAATACAAGCCGTGCTTGATTCCTCTATCTTACTCTTTACACGCCATTACAGCATCATAAAAGCAAGGAAAGGATAGTTTCAAGTCAAGAAGATGCCTCCTATATGGCTTTCCAAGCCTAAATAGCATATTCAGATCGATGTTGAGAATGAATTACGTATGCTATTGTTGTCAAAGCCCTTCCCGAAGCTTCCTATTTATCTTGTTGTTAAAATCCCGACCTGAGCTGCTAAGAGCGGGAAAGCGCAGAAGTTGCAAGAAAGGGAAAACCATTGGAAGAAAGTAGGCCGTGAACTTACTATTTCATCTTCGACTTTGTCCCCCGGGATGAAAGAAGACTTAGTGCTTCCTGAAGACAGAGAAGGTACAAAGCATCAAATCATTCTATTTCCCCTCCGTGGGTAATTAGGATTTACAACGAAAGTCTCGAGAAAGGCTAACTAAGTTAGAAACCCGGGGATTCCCGCTCCTATTCTCTTCTAAAGTTCCGGGGTAAGAGACTATATAAGAAGCGTTACTCCCAACTACGTAGAACAAATAAGCTATGCCCGCGCCCGCGTCTTATCTATACTCCTATGAACAGCAAATTACCAGATCGGACTAGTTCTCAAAGGCTGAAGGTTGAACCCTAAGGCAAGCAAGGAAAGAACCCGCCCTGATAAGCAGCAATTCGCACTCTCGGAAGACTGAGTGTGTTTTACTGCGAAGGGCATACCGGTGATTGAGTAGAAAGCTAGTCATAAAGACCTTCCTTTACCTTAATGGATGAGGCATAGGAGGTTGAAAGCAATAATTCGGACACCTTTGGTCACTGAACTCCTCGATAGGACAGATAAAACCGTAACTCATAACTACCAAGAGTTGGTTTCCTTAGATGAAATGCACCTATTAAAGCTTAGGCTCAGGCAGGCCCTAGGGACTAAATGCAGCCTTAGAATCGAATCCTGCAGTAGAGCCATAAGAAGTATATGGAGTGGGGAAGATGACTCATGTCTTTATTAACATTAGTAGACCCGGATTTCCCACTTTCCGGATTTAGGGACTAGATAGAACAACAAGCGGGACTCCCAACAACAAAGAACCCTGCCCTCGGCCGCTGAGCTCATACTCCCTTAGACAAAACCCTAGGCTTCTCATCAAACTTCCTTATCTTAGCGGGAACTGCCTAAAGAATCTGATCCGAAGGACTAAAGAAATGCCATAAAAGCTAAAAAGATCCTTTAGCAGCATAGTCTCTTCCCGCCTATTCTCTTACCCGGATCAAAACTACCGGGACTAATAAGAAAAGAGTTTGAGCTTAGGAGCTAGCTTCCTCTTTCGAACTCCGTACTTCCTGTGATGATTGAGAAGGCGAGGATTCCTAAGAAGGAGATTCTTCTGTCTATAGAGTTACAAGCCCGTCCTTGAATGAGAAGGGAGTCGGTATTTAAGAATAAAGTCTATCATTTCCGGTCCTTTCCCCTCCTGCATCAGAAAACCTTGTAATAGAAATTGAATTTACTAATGTTTGCTGAAATTCCCTTTTGATTTAGTAGTTACAATCCAGTCCTTAGATTGAGTTACCGAAAGGCAGGAGATCAGTCATGAGATTTAGTGTGTAACTAGGCCGTCAGCCTAACAGTAAGTAGAAAGAAAGTCATATTTGTGTTCAATCCCTTATAGATTGATAAGCTGCCAGAGATTCCCTTTTATATGACGTAGTTAGCGAGTCCTTCAGCAGCCTATGATGAAGTTGCCATCCCTTCCTTTACAGATCGGGTAATAAAGAGAAAGCCATTTTTAAGGATGCTTAGGCTAAGACTGGAGAAAACAACTAAGTAATTCTACTATTTAGTTAGGAAAGGCAGTCCGGAAGAGAGATTGAGATTTCAATACAATCCAGTCCTGGAGAAGGTAATCCGCTACTTCTAAGTATAAGTAAAGGCCTGAGAATTGAGTCTTATCCTATTACCCGGGAATAGCCCGAAAAGCTGTTGAATGAACTCTTTGAGGAAAGATAGTCGTCTAAGGCAGTATAGGACTTAGAAGTTACAGGGGATATCCTAATGAATTTCTGTAGCACTTACATTCATTTCAGTCTTTACAAAGTAGAGCCGTAAAAGGCCTAAGAAAGAAGTCCAGGAGTGAATGATTTTTTTTATTGACTTTAGTCGAGCCCGTACGTAAGGAAGTCTTGACTTAGAGCTTTCGGTGAATGACTTATTCGATCTATTTAGTTACAACCCGTGTAAGCCACTAACAAGACTAAGGCCTGACTGACTAAATGCCATATAAGATCATCCACTACTTTAGCAGCTAACAGCTCAATTCCTTTTCACCGAGAAAGGGTACCGGAAGGGTTAGGGTTAGCGACAGAGAGACGTAGAGCCAGAGAGCCGCATCCTATTTATCTATGTGTGCAAAAGCAAGTAGTATTAGAATACTGGGCCCTACTTTATTGGTACAAGCCAGCCCTTAATTAAAGGCGGCAAGGAATCCAAGCCCGACAGGATGACATTCATCTTTATATATCTCTTAGCCCAGACTTCAGCAGATATAGTAGACAAGGAAGGATGAAAGTAAGAAGAATAGAAGGCTTAAGTAGCAGTTACAGGCTTTCTAGTTAGAGTTAGGAAAGCTCCTAAATTCCAATGCCCTCTGGGCTCACATACCGTCTATTGCTCCAGGGTAAGATTAAGAGTAAGTATCAGTTGAATAGATTCAGGATGATGAAATGCCTTAGAAAGAAGTGACTCCTGGACTTCATTGCTATTGTCTTTTCCCCTTCCAGTGATGATTGAGAAGATGCCTCGGCCGCATAGCCTTAGATTCTATTAGGATTCCTTACAAGGTCTTCAATTCCCGCTCCAATTCCCCGTGAAGTTACTGAGTAAAAGGTAGCAAGAGTCTAATAGGAAGTTACAGCCTTCTTCAGATCAGCCCGAGATAACTCATTCTATTGCTTACGGCTTTTCCCGCCTATTCTATTCCCCTCTTTAAAAGGTCAGCGGAAATCTCATATGAAAAGATAGGTTTAGACTCAGTCCCGCTCTCTTTACTAAGATTGATTGGTTTTGATTCTTTATAAAGCCCTTACTGCTGCGGAGTAAGTTTCACCCGTAGAATAAAATCTATCTTCTCCTTCCGTAGGAACGAAGTGCTCGACTGCCAAGGAGAGGTTTGAAGATCTCTACTTCAGGCAGAGGAAGGCTGAGAAAGGCATTCGATTGGTCTCTTAGCTGCTAATCTGAGAATCTTATCCTTTCAATGGCATATCCTCTAAGGGTCGTGGGAATTGATTAACCAGTAAGGAATCAGAATCTCATCCTTGGCTATCTTTCAAACTGCCTTTCCGAAAACAAGTAAGTTCGAAAGATTGAAATCTACCAAAGCTAGGCATATAGATAGACTCCTCTCTTACTATTCCCTGGGATTCTATTCTGATTCTGGGTAATCACGTACTATTCCCTTAAGGGAGAAAAACAACAACCCTAACTCCATCCCAATAAATCAAATAACCCTCGGGGGCGGACTTACTAGTCCCTTTGAATCTGGCTAGCAGGTAAAGGCCGGCCTTAAGGTAGTTAGAATAGTAGGGAGTTACAGGCTTGTTGAGGAGAAAGTTAGTAGTTTAGTTGGAAAGATGCAGTTCGTGTCCCATTGGGATGGGCACTTTACTCCTATAAAGGAAAGATAAGACTTATAGCAAGGGAAGACTGTAACGAATAATAAATAAAATAGTTGGGGGCGCGGATATCCTTATCCCGTTGAGTCAGCCGGAAGTCAGACTAATGCCTTAAAGAAGCTACTCCAGAGGAAGAGCAAGAAAACATCCTATTTATCTTTAGTTGAGACTTTCCCGTCCTTGGAATCAATTCAACTAGGAAAGCGTCTTCTCTTACTATTCCCTTAGATTCACCCGTGGGAACATACTGAGTAAATTCAGTAGGCTAGAGCCTTTAATCAGTCTGAAGCTGCAAAGAAGTCCGAAGCCGGATTGAAGTCATGAGATTTAGTTATTACCACGGGATCTAGTGTTAAAGGCAAGAATCTACTAGTCTTAGTGGGAAAGCATCCTATCTTCTATTCAGACTTCCGGTGACATAGGACGTAAGGAAGAAGCCGGAGCATCAAACTAAGACTAAGTCTTTGCAATCCCGGAAGCCAGGAAAGAAGAAAACCAAGAGAAGCCTATTCCGAAACCCTTATCAAAACAAGCGTAACTCCAAAAAAACAAATAGTTGCGGAGCCGTGTTGAAGCTTCTTGATTGAGTAGGAGAAGCCAGCCCGAGAAAGCTATAAAGGAAAGAAGGCAGGGGGAAAGAGATGGTCTAGTCTATTAGGCTTAACTAGTTCCCCGGGGATCTAGGTAGTTAGGAGAGAAGAGCATTAAGAACGAGAAGAGCAGCAAGAGTTAACTCATCCTAGTTAGATTGAGTTACGAAGGGAGGAAGGCTACAAGTCTAAAGCAAGAGATTCTCATCCCATCTCTTCCCCTGGGAACATACTATTGAATCAAATCCCTGATCCGGGAACTAACGGAGGCAAAGCCTTATAATATCATCTATCAAGTCCGAAGGACGAAGTTGCAGTCTATCTTGACTTCTCTCTTTCCTGATGGTGAATAGCCCGGAAAAGCAGTTACTAGTCCCTTAAGGGATCAACGTAACGAAGAAGGCAGAGAAGCCGGAGAGTTAAGACTTAGAGTTGAGGAAATAGAGAAGAGCCAGAGCAAGTAAGAAGATTGACTTAGAAGTCCTACTTAAAAATACACTTATAAAGGCCTACACATACACTTACAACAAGGCCTACTGGTCTACTTGCTAGCAGGTACAGGCCTAACTGCAGGAAGAAAAGCAGCCTTTGAAGGTAAGATTATCCTTTAGTAGCTATAGGCAAAGCCTTATAATTTCTTCTTATCCGAAGGAGGAAATCAAAGCCATCTAAATAAGGTAATCAACTACATTAGCAGCTAAGAGATATTTAGGTTCTTACCTAGGCTTCTCATCCAACTCCCTTCCAGGGCTTACTATCATTCCTGATGCTTTCCTGATGGTGAGAATAAAGGATAGTCTCAAGTCAGCCTAAATCTAAAATGAATGGTTTTGACTCAATCCCCTGCTTCAAGAGATATGGTAGGCTTGGAAGTCTTAGAAGGCAAGTCAGTCAGAAAAGATGATTCCCTTTTCTATTGACTTACGAAGTCAGCATCAGCAAAGAACTCTAACTCACTCAAAACATTAAGGACTTGGGGCCTTTAGGCCAAAGTCCCTCCTAAGAACTTACTATTCACTGCCACGCCTCTTCACTTCAGCAAGGGATGAAATACCAGTAGTCAAGGTTAGCTAGCTGGAAGCTAGAGAAAGTCTATCTAGTAGGGAAGTTACAGGCTTTAGAATAGAATCAGCTACTTCTGAGAAGGAGGCAATGCCTAAAATCGAATCATCTACTGATGAGGCTCTTCCAGCCTCCGATTTGCCTATTCCCGTATCTAGCTCTTCTATTGATCTAGGCTCTGAAAGCGTCCTCTCTTCACCCGTAACTCTGACTGAGGAAGTTGCCCTCTTTGATGAAGTTACGGAGGCAAAAGTAGCAGTCTTTGTCTTTGAGGAAGTTGCAGGGCTTCTAGTTACGAAAGCCGTAAAGAAGTAAGTTCGAAAGAGGTTGGCCGCAAGGCCCTATTTCGCTGATCTTCCTATGACCTTTTAATCACTTCTAAAACCCAGGGCGGGAAGTTACGGACTCTCTAGTTGCTGATTTTCAGTCTCGTCTTTACAGGATCTGACAGCCTATGAACCTAAGCCTTAGAAAGAAGATCAGCCCGAGGTAACTCAGTCTCTTTAGTTACAAGCCCGACCTGATTGATACAAGCCAGCCTCAGAGAAGGTAGGCCTGGAAGTAAGAAAAAGTCAGAAAGTTTCCTATTTCTATTGGACTTACAGGGGATCTAGTTAGTTAGGAAAGGCAGTCCGGAACAGATCTTTCGATTGGTATTGCATTCCCGTCCTGCTTTAACAGCGAGATCCTGACTTGACTTTCAAACCTAGTCTTGATTCAGGCCTTGAAGTCTTAGAAGGGAGAAAGGCAGAGGTTGGGGCCTTTAGTTAGGCCTATATCTCTAAGAATCTCCTCCCTATTCCCCATAAGCAGAGAATGAAGATTAGGAAAAGACTTAGAATACGTAAGCATAACAAAGGAAGATGCACCAAACAACTCATTCTATTGAGTTACGCAAGGCCGATTCCTTCTTCGATTTAGTAGTTACAAGCCCTTACTTGGACATCAAACAAGTGTCTTTTTTCGAACTCCCCCTGTAGGAAAGCCAGTAAACTAAGGAATCACGCCCTATTTTTTATTAAAAAAGTGGGCTTAGTCTCCGTTCTGTCCTATGATTTAGAAGCAGGGGATTTAGCATCTCGATGCAGTCCCTGCCCCTCTAGACACTAGTCTCCTATCTGTAGAGTAAGATTTAGTAGAATACCTTCCCTTCCTTATTGCGTATTTAGCAAGTCTTGTATTGAAGTAGAAGGGCGTGGCAGTAAGACAGAAGAAAGCCGCGTAGTCAGTAGTGTGTTTTAGAGCCCCTACCTTAGACATCAGACATCTAAGGCTACGGAGCCACATCCTCAATGAGTTGGAGCCTAATCCCTGGCATTCTATTGGTCTCTTAGCCGATAGCCGATAAGGAGAAGATTCGATTATCAGGCTTATCCTCTAACTTTTATCGGCTGAAACTTCCTCGAGTTTCTTTCCCAGACTGAGAAAAAGGCCTTTACAACGAAGTAAGAGACTAAGCTTTAACTTCCCATACCATACTTTCCTGCATGATCTGTATCCGCTACGGCTTGTAACAAAATCGAATGATTCTAACTGGACTACGCCTTCTGCTTTCGTAGTACTCTTGTCTCCGCTGGGTCGGTGTATAAATCGAATGATTCTAACTGGCTGCCTTTGAACTCGGAATCTAACACTTAGATAACACTTATGACTGACTTGCGTATAATTCCACCAAGGGCAACTCAATAGAAATAGACAAAAGAATCTCAGGCCCGCTGAACTTCTTGTAGGCTAGAGAAAGCTCAGCTTAGATTGGAATTTCCGAAGTCAGACTGAAAGTAGAAACCCCGCCCGGCTCTACGCTCGGACTGCACTTTGTTCCGAGCTTACAAAGATCAAAGGCGGGATAAGCCTACTTCCTTTCCTCCGAAAGAGCAGATATTCTTATCTATGTCATTTCATGGACTGTATTCTTTCTACTTCCTAGGGCTTGAAATCAAGACGGAAACTAATTCACTCCTGGAAGAGGTTGAAAATCTCGAAATAGACTGAGGAATCTCAGCAAACATAGGCATTTCTTCTTATTGCCTTTACTACCTTTTCTGAAGTTTTCAAGTCAATATGATCAGAAGGCAGTCTGGGAAGACTTTTGATAACTCGCTTTTCCTTCTCATCACACACAGAAAGTTCCATTCGATCCTTAGCTGCGGAGAAGATTACCTGCAAAGGCATTGATTTCCTTAGTAAGTTACCGGGTTTAGGATCAGATTTATGCTACGGCTTAGCCTCAGTTAGCTCCTATGGATCATTGAATAGATGAAATGGGACAAGGGACTGATTCAAATTGCTATTATAAGTCCTTACCCGGGATCATATGGAATAGATGATAAGGGCTCTGCGGCCCAACCTCTTTCGAACTCCTTTTTACGGCTCCGGAGAAAGCATTCATTGGAGATTTCCGCTTAGACCCTCTAAGTCAAGACCTCTAACTTACTCTTCAACAGCTTTTACCATATCTTCTGAAGTCAGGGCTCTAAAAGAGCTAGAGGACTAATCCGGGATTGCAACAAGACAAAGATAGAGGACTAATTCCTCCCTACTAAGCAGTCAGGAGCCCGATAGGGAGTAAGCTTAAATTGCTTTAAGCAGTGAAGCCCAAGTCTTTAGTTTATGAGATCCCCGGCTGACCTTCTTGTGACTGGAGACTGAGTCTTCCTTATCAGATGCTAGAGGGGAAGCATCTATTCTACGGCTGAAACTTCCCTAATATATAGAAGATCTCTAGCTTGAAGCTAACCTTTCTTAGTAGTTGCTAGCTTCGTGAAGTTGGGGACTAAAGGCACTTATACTGCCTTTTCGAACTGCAGAAAATTTCCCATCGGATGCCGGAAAGTTGGGATGCCCTTGCTAGCTTTTTCCGCATATAATGAAGAAGGAGAAAAGACAATAGCAATGAAGTCAAGGAACACAGTCTAAATCTATCTTCCTAACTGCGGAAAGAAACCAATTGTTTGAGATTGCTGCTTACTGGAGACTCTCCTTTAAAAAGTATTCCCGCGATGGATCATCCATTTGCTTTTCTTTTTCGTTACGGTTGGACTGGTACCAAAAGCAAAATCTCTCTGCTGCAGGACTTGATTGATTCCTTAGTTACTTGGTTTTTCTACCTGAACTGCCTTTTAGGCTGCTGAAGGGCATGTAAAAACAAAATAGCTAGAGTTTAGTCCCGTTCTTTCCCAAAATGGATTAACTCAAGCCGGAAGTCAAAAGAAGCAAGAACCCTTGTTCACTGAGTGGGACTGAGTACTCTCAACCAATCACAGAGAGTTCCATTCAATCTTAGCGCCGATCAAAGGTTGACCCTCTCTCTGGGTGCTGTAAGCAAAGGAGCGATTAAGCAACTATCTACAGGAAGTAGGATAGAGATTATGACAAAGCATTCAGTGCGGAGATCTCTTGCCGATACAAAAAACCTATCCATTACTAGTTTACCAGCTCACTTAGAGGAAGTTTGAACTTCGCTCCTCTTACAGTTAGTCCGGGCTTGAGAGAGACTTCGAGGAATTTCTTGTAATGTTCTCGCCTTCGAATTACTCTTTTTCCGGTCAGGAGTCTATGAATAGGTTGCCTTCTTTATCCTTAGGTCAAGGCTGATTTGATTGATTCTTCCTGACCTTCCTCTAGGATTGCATGGATATAGTCTTAGGCTGCTAGCTCGGTCTGTCTGACTTGCCTTGCTGCTTGCCTTTGATCCTTCCTAGTATAGAAAGTGCCATACATCTCCTTTTTCCTTTGATTTAGTCCTCCGTGAAGATAAGGGATATTGAATCTCGGGCTTCTGCCTAAAATCTTTGGCAGTGAATATTATGAGAATCACAGGGAATTGGGGATAAGATTCTCATATATGTAATATATATTGAATTTAGTACCTAAGGCCTTAGCCGTTAGACTTGCTTTCTTTACTGACTTTGGAGAGAATCAAGCATATTTGCAATGAGAAGTCAATCTTCTTACTTGCTCGGGTTCTGACTGCCTTTACTCCCTTTCCACGTAGCTAGAGGCAGGGATAAGAAATCGATGAAATGGCTTTAGGCAAATCAGCCTGCACTCACCCTAAAGCCATTGAAGCAGTTACTTTTCCGGATCCCACCGTAACTAAAAACAACTAAGAACCTTGGGGACTTCACACCTCTTGTGGAAAGCTGGAGCATTAAGATAAGAAGTCAGAAGCCAGAACTCTTACTGAGGCAAAGACATCTAAGGTAATCTAATACTCTCTTCTCCACCCTGTGGGAACTTAAAGAGGAATTTTCGAGTTCGCATGTGTTAGGTTTGACTTAAAAGGTACTAATTATTCCTAGTTGTTTGATTGAGTTAGACGGCCTTACAAGCTTACCTTCCTCGATCTTTCTCTTAGCCCTGACTGCTGCTTTAAAGGTAGGTCATGAAGTTGGCAGGGAAGTCTGAATAGCTGTTGGAGATTAGTTAGTATTTGGGTAAGCACTACGACCTTCTCATTTAAGGTAGCAAGGAAGATCTTTTGTTGCAATCCCTTACAGGGATAACTACGTAAGTAGAGATCTAAATCTGTAGTACCTAATCTTGACAGTCTCATTTCTCGATTGCCAATCTTAACTCTCTCATTGATAGCTGATAAGAGATCCAATTGATCTTCCCTATACCCGTTAATAACTTTCCCCGCCCTTAAGGGCGAAAACCGTAACTTTAAATAAATCAAATAACCCGGGGATTATATTCCCATCTTTTCCCCGGTAAGTTCGGTAGGAAGTAGCTCTCAAGGAGTTCATTCTTTTCTTTATTTCAAGCCTTAGTAAGATGATCCTTTAGCTGCTAGAGTAAAAGGTAGCCCTCAAAGAGGAATTTCTTCGAAGAGAAGAAGCTAGTCCTTAGGAGGAAATGACATAAATAGAATTATCTCCGGGCTTATCCTACTATTTATCTATACTCTATATTCTATGGTAGGAAGTCTAGGACGGATTGGCAAGCCTTTGTAGAGTTTATTCATTCTTTAGTGCTGAACCCGACTGAGTAAATGACATTCTTCTCAAAAGGAGTCAATGCAGCCAATTAAGGGCCTCAGGCGAAATCTCATAATAAAAGTGAGGGGAAAACAAGTCTTTCTATTTAGTGTGTTTGAGCCTGCCAGTTAATCGGGCTAGCAGGTAAAAGGCCATAGTATTCTTGAGAAGTGTCCGATGACTTCTTCTATTTACTATT
>JAYWLI010000151.1:0-17500 GCA_037074505.1 Albizia julibrissin
CTTATACTTTTACTTAATATTCTATTCGATTTTCTTATCTATTGTATTTTATTAAACTATAAACTATAAATATGGAAATATTTTATTTGTATTTTATTAAATATTAAAATGAAATATATCAATATTTATTAATATAAATTAATAAAAAGATTAATGCATAAAAAAAATACAATAAAATATACGAAGAAATTCGGCCACCCCCTGCGTATTTTATAACTTCTCCCAGAAAAAAACTTGTAATACCCACCCCATTGGGAATTCCATCAATTACTCGTCTATCAAAAAAAGAATTTAGTTTAGCTAATCTTCTTACATTATTAATTAAAGATATTCTATAAAAAGCATCTATGTAACCACGATTATATGACCAATCATATATGAGATTTGTTATTTTATCTGCAACAATCTTTTTAGAAACCTTTTTTGAAAATAAATTAAGTAAGTTGAAATTTTGTAAAGATGAATAAAAAGGCTTATATAAAAGGGACGCTATAAATATTCCGAAAAAAGCTATACTGACCGAAAAAGTTGCATTTGTGACAAATTCATACCAATTCTCAGAATTATTTGAATTTGGATGTAAAAGATCTATAAACGGAATTAAAGATTTTGATAATATATCCAAATCTAGTCCTTCTTGGTTGAAAGAGATTCCTATAACCCCGATAAACAAAGTAAATAGTATTAATACAAGCATAGAAAATAACATAGTATTTTCCGATTCATGGGGATAGGAAAAAGTAGTGTTGTTAGTTTCAAAATAGCTAATATCAATAAAAGGCCATGTTATGCTTTTTTTATTTCTATCAATTCGATGTGAATCAGTCTTCTTCCGAAAAAAGGAAGTCCTTCCATTATTATTGATTGTTAATAAAGGTAATAAATGCATCCCCTTTTTCGATTCTTTTTCTTTACCCCATAAAGATATTGAATGAGATGAGCTATTTTTTTTTCCATTGAGATTTTGACAATTAACGTTTAAATATCCTTCAAAAACAAGTAAATAGATCCGAAACATATAAAATGCAGTTAATCCTGCTGTGGAACAAGCTATTATTGCAAAAATTGGTGAATACAACCAACTATCATTAAGAATTTCATCTTTGGACCAAAAACAAGCAAAGGGTGGAATACCACAAAGAGAAAGTGTACCCACTAAAAAAGCAGTTTTTGTAATTGGCACATGTTTTGTTAAACCGCCCATAAGAACCATATTTTGACTTTTATCTGGAGAATATCCAACAATAGCTTCCATTGAATGAATAATGGATCCGGATCCTAAAAACAACAATGCTTTTGAATAAGCATGAGTAATCAAATGAAATAAAGCGGCTCGATAAGAGCCCATACCTAGAGCTAACATCATATAACCCAATTGAGACATTGTAGAATAGGCCAAACTTCTCTTAATGTCCTTTTGAGCAAGAGCTAAAGTAGCTCCTAATACTACTGTTATTATCCCTATGAAAGCTATTCCATTCATTATGGAGGGTATAACTATGAAAAGAGGAAGAAGGCGGGCTACAAGAAAAATTCCCGCCGCTACCATAGTAGCAGCGTGGATAAGAGCGGAAATAGGGGTAGGCCCTTCCATAGCATCTGGTAACCATACATGAAGGGGGAATTGGGCAGACTTAGCAACTGAACCGCCAAATAACAGGAAGGCGCACAAAGTAACTAATAAAAGATTAACCTCATTATTAGAAATCAAGTTATTGAATATTTCAAACAAATCCCGAAATTCCAAACTACCTGTTATCCAATAAAGACCGAAAATTCCCAATAATAAACAAAAATCCCCTACCCGATTAGTTACAAACGCCTTTTGACAAGCATTTGCCGCAATAGGACGTGTGAACCAAAAACCTATTAATAGATAAGAACACATTCCAACCAATTCCCAAAAAATATAAATTTGTATCAAATTAGAACTAGTAACCAATCCCAACATTGAAGTATTAAAAAAACTCATATAAGCAAAAAATCTCAAATATCCTTCATCATGAGACATATAATTGTCACTATAAATAAGAACCAGAATTCCAACAGTAGTAATCAATATTAACATAATAGAAGTAAGTGAATCGATCAAGTAGCCAAACTCTAAAGAAAGATCATTATTTATAGTCCAAGACCATACATATTGATAGATAGAACTGTTATTGATTTGATGAATAGACAGATTCACCGAAAAAATCATAACTATACTTAATAATAAAACACTAGGAAAAGCCCACATACGGCGAATATTTTTTGTTGCCGCGGGAAAAAGGAGAAGTCCCACTCCTATTAACATAGGAACTGGAAGTGGAATGAAGGGTATGATCCATGAAAATTGATGTGTATATTCCATAAAAAAAAAGAAAAAAAAAAATGGATTCTTAATGAGTTTTGTTTCTTATTCGCCAATTTTATCTCTTTTGAAAGGATTCAGTTAATAAAAAAATGAAAATTCGGATAAAAAATGGAATTATCCACTGTTCATTATTCTGAATATTTTTCTAATATTTCCAATAGTTGAAAGTACGAAGTGAAATGGGTCAAATGATATGACCAAATTACTAGTGAAAAATCAACTTTTTTTTTTTATGAATTTAAATTAAGAATATTAAGAAATTAAGATTTAAAAATTATTATTCTACAAAAATTTATATCCAGAGAGTGGGGATAAATAATTACACCAAAACTCAAAATATTACTTTATTTTGATATGAATCATAAAAAAAAATCAATCTAATATTTTTTTCGTAGGTTTTTTTTTTTTATTCCGAATCATTAATTTGTTTTGGCACTAATTTATTATTTTCCATTTCAAGAAAAAGACATATATCTTTGGAAAGAGTTTATAAAAAAGGTTATGATATTCAACAGTTTACTAAAAAAGGAATTAAGATACATGATTTTATAAAATCATGTATCTTTTTAACGACCAAGTAAGCAGGATAAAGATAAGGGGTGGGTTCTTAAACTCTCTTTTTGATGTATTTTATTCCATGTATAAATAAAAAAAAAAAAAGAACGATATATATATATATATAATTATATAAATAAATAGAATATAGAATATTAATAGAATATAGAATAAAAAAGGATAGTTTTTTTGTTTTTTTGTAAGAATTACATAAATAAACGATTATTAGGAAAAAAAAAAAGACTATGTTATTTTTACAAATCCACATTCCTTATGAAAAGGAGTAGAATAGTCTAATTTAGAAAAAACAAATAGATAAGAAAGATATATGTCTAATCTAATTAAAGAACAATTCATTTTGAACAATAGATGTCTTTCACATCCAACTATAGCAATAAACAAACTAGTCTAATTTTGGAATGGCAGCTCCAAAAAAACGCACTTCTATATCAAAAAAAAGGATTCGGAAAAATAATTGGAAAAATAAGGTATATTGGGTAGCATTGAAAGCTTTTTCGTTAGCTAAATCTCTTTCTACGGGGAACTCTAAAAGTTTTTTTTTACAATAAATACAAACATTGGAATAATCTGAATTAGCTGGACTCAAAGAATAGTATAATTTCAAAAAAAGAATTTCGTATATATATATATATATTGATATTGAAATCTTTTGAAGATTCTTGGTTTTTTGGTCTTTTATATTATATATATTATATATTAATTTAATTATATTCATTTTTTTTTTTCTTTTTTTGGATAGTTTTTTTTTTAGTTTCTATATCTTATAGATATTTTTATACAAACAAAAAAGAAAAATCAGATAAGATTAAGATATAAGTCCAAATTTCTATTTGTTAATGTTTTGAACTGTTCAATAGAAAATTGACCTCATTTTTTTGTTTTGGAATTGGCTTTTTTTAATTAAAATTCTTTAATGTTTCGGTTTCTGAAATGCAAGATTTCTTTCCGAAATATCCAATTTCGGAAAGAAATCTTGCATTTGAATCGACTCTTTCAATCTCGACGATTGACTAAAAATCGTTTATTATGATTTCGAGCAAGCCGCTATGGTGAAATCGGTAGACACGCTGCTCTTAGGAAGCAGTGCTAGAGCATCTCGGTTCGAGTCCGAGTGGCGGCATGGCATCTTATTTTCTAAAAGAGTAAGTCCTATAATTATAATGAATTCAATTCCCGATTTCCGTTCATATAATTAGGAGATCTTTTTTTTATATGATATTTTCAACTTTAGAGCATATATTAACTCATATATCGTTTTCGGTCGTATCCATTTTAATTGCAATTCGTTTGCTAACCCTATTAGTCAATGAAATCGTAGTACTATATGATTCGTCCAAAAAAGGTATGATAGTAACTTTTTTCTGTATAACGGGATTATTAGTTACTCGTTGGATTTTTGCGGGCCATTTACCATTAAGTGATTTATATGAATCGGTAATCTTTCTTTCATGGGGGTTTTCCATTTTTCATATAATTCCAGGTTTTGGTTTTAAAAAGCTTAAAACCCATTTAAGCACAATAATAGCACCCAGTGTTATTTTTACCCAAGGCTTTGCGACTTCGGGTCTTTTAACCGAACTGCATGAATTCGGAATATTAGTACCCGCTCTACAATCGCATTGGTTAATGATGCACGTAAGTATGATGGTATTGGGCTATGCAGCTCTTTTATGTGGATCATTATTATCAGTAGCTCTTTTAGTCATTACATTTCGAAAAGTCATAATAAGAAAGATTGGTAAGAACAATAATCTTTTTTTGATTTTGAATGACTCATTTTCTTTTGCTGAGATCAAATACATGAACGAAAGAAACAATGTTTTACGAAACACTTCTTTTGCTTCTTATAGAGATTATTACAGGTCTCAATTTATTCAACAATTGGATCGTTGGAGTTATCGTATTATTAGTCTAGGTTTTATCTTTTTAACCATAGGTATTCTTTCGGGAGCAGTATGGGCTAATGAGGCCTGGGGATCATATTGGAATTGGGATCCAAAGGAAACTTGGGCGTTTATTACTTGGACCATATTTGCAATTTATTTTCATACTAGAAAAAAGAAAAGATTGGAAGGTATAAATTCTTCAATAGTGGCCTCTATGGGCTTTCTTATAATTTGGATATGTTATTTTGGGATCAATCTATTAGGAATCGGACTACATAGTTATGGTTCATTTACACCTAATTGATTGAATTAAAATGAGTAAGGGGCCTGACAAACACAAACATAATAAGCATAATAAACATCTTAATATAAACATATTAATATTATGCATATTAATACATATTAAAATAATAATTCTATTATATTCTAAATAAAAAAAAAAAAGAGATATTAAATATTCCAAATATATAATATAGATATTTAGATATCCATTTTTTATGCATTAATCTTTTTATTAATTTATATTAATAAATATTGATATATTTCATTTTAATATTTAATAAAATACAAATAAAATATTTCCATATTTATAGTTTATAGTTTAATAAAATACAATAGATAAGAAAATCGAATAGAATATTAAGTAAAAGTATAAGAAAACTTCGCATAAACCAAACCGTCGAGAACCCTTTAAATCAAGTAATGTAGTGATTCAAGGGGTTCTCACAAACACCAAACGTATCCGGTTACAATTCCAATTCATTTTTTTTTTTTTTTTTAAGTTAATCTAAAAAGATTTTTTTCATTGTACAATGAACACTATTAAAAAAAGATAGGATTTTTTGCTCTCTTTCATTTTTTGGTTTTAGTCATTTATTCATGAAAACTATCTATAAAAAATTAGATAGAATAGCTTCGACCTTGTCAACTGATAATGAGAAAATGAAATCCGGATAAATACCAATACCTATTACAGGTATAAGGATAGAAATCGAAATAAATAACTCTCGGGGCCCAGAATCAAAAAAGAAAGAGTTTGGTTTATTAAAAAACTTGTATCCATAGAACATCTGGCGTAACATAGATAATGAATAAATAGGAGTTAATATCATTCCAATTGCCATTACAAAAGTGATTAGTATTTTTGTCATTAAAAGATATTTTTGACTGGTAATTATTCCAAAAAAGACTATCAATTCTGCAACAAAACCGCTCATGCCCGGCAATGCAAGAGAAGCCATCGATAAGATACTGAAAACCGTGAATATTTTTGGCATTGGAATAGCCATTCCGCCCATTTCGTCGAGATAATAAAGACGTATTCTATCATAACTCGTTCCTGCCAAGAAAAAAAGCGCAGCACCAATAAATCCATGAGAAATTATTTGTAAAATGGCTCCGTTGAGTCCCATATCGCTTATAGAACAAATTCCTATAATTATGAAACCCATATGAGATACGGAGGAATAAGCTATTCTTTTTTTAAATTACGTTGACCAAGAGATGTTGAAGCTGCATAGATTATTTGAATTGCGCCTAATAGGATTAACCAGGGGGAAAATAGAGAATGAGCGTGGGGAAATAATTCCATATTAATTCGAACCAATCCATACGCTCCCATTTTTAATAAGATTCCGGCTAAAAGCATACAAGTACTGTAATGTGCTTCTCCGTGGGTGTCTGGTAACCATGTATGTAAGGGTATAATCGGCGATTTGACAGCAAAAGCAATAAGAAATCCAATATAGAATATTATTTCCAGTGCCACAGGATACGACTGATTAGCTGATGTTTCAAAATTTAAGTTGGTTCATTCGAACCATATAAACCGATACCGAGAACTCCCATTAATAAAAAAATGGAACTTCCCGCAGTATACAAAATAAACTTTGTAGCCGAATACAAACGTTTCTTTCCACCCCACATGGATAAAAGTAGATAAACAGGAATTAATTCTAATTCCCACATGATGAAAAAAAGTAAAATGTCTTGAGAAGAAAATGATCCTATTTGACCGCTATACATTGCTAACATCAGGAAATGGAATAATCGGGATTCCCGAGTAACCGGTTGAGCCGCTAAAGTAGCTAAAGTGGTGATAAATCCCGTCAGTAAAATAGGGCCTATAGAGAGTCCATCTATTCCGAATCTCCAGTAAAAATCAAAAAATTGGATCCATTTATAATTCTCCGTCAACTGGATTAATGGATCGTCCAATTGGAAATGATAACAGAATGCATAGGTTGTTATAAGGAGATTCATTAAGCATATCAAAATAGTATACCACCTAATTACCTTATTTCCTCTATGGGGAAATAAGAAGATTAAGGAACCCGCGGATATTGGGAAAACTACAACTATTGTTAACCAAGGAAAAAAATTCGTGGTAAAAATAAGATACACTTGGGCCAGAAAAACCCGTGCTCAAAATGGAAAAAAAATCTTTTCCACTTTGAGCACGGGTTTTTGTCAGTAAAAAAAAGGTATTCGTATGTGGTTTTTTGAAACGTATCAATAAGCTAGACCCATGCTTCGAGTTGTTTCATGCCATAAATAAACTCGAACACTCAAGAAATCTGTCGGACAGGCGGATTCACACCTCTTACAACCAACACAGTCTTCTGTTCTTGGAGCAGAAGCTATTTGCTTAGCTTTACATCCGTCCCAAGGTATCATTTCTAATACATCTGTGGGGCAGGCTCGGACACATTGAGTACATCCTATACATGTATCATAAATCTTTACTGAATGAGACATTGGCTCTATTAATTTTTGAACATCAGCAATTTTCGATCTAGTAAACTTGTAAATGAATCATATATTTCGACACCAGATGAATCAATGATTTACCAGAATTTTTCTAATCAATCTACCTCTGGATCAATTCATAACAGAGGGCCAAGATACTTTGATTTCTTACGTTTTCGCAAACATGATCATACGTTATCATACATGCGAATTTGAATTGATAAATATTCGAATTTCAATATTCGAAATTCCAATTTTTCTAATTAATACTATTTATTCAACAAATTAGATTGATTGATACGAGTTGATTTTCTGTTACGATAAATTGACGAAACAATAGCCGGTCCAATAGCTGCTTCAGCGGCTGCGATAGCTATAACAAAAATGGAAAAAATATTTCCTTTTAATTGGCGACTATCAAAAAAATCAGAAAAAGCTACGAAATTTATATTAACCGCATTCAGTATAAGTTCAAGACACATAAGGGCTCTAACCATATTTCGGCTTGTGATCAATCCGTAGATACCGATAGAAAATAAATAGGCACTCAAAACAAGTACATGTTCGAGCATCATTGACCAACTCCTTATCAATTTGGATTCATTTCAATATGAACAACACTTCAACAGATTCGATTGACTAGAGAATATAACAAGTACAGACAAAAAGAAGATATTGGTAATAAGTCGAATAATAAGATTCTTTTAAACATAAACAATCTTTCACTTTCCCATTCACATGTAAAATTCAAAGGAAATGGAGATAAAATAAATAGAACAAAATGGAATTTAGATTGATATTACTAGTTCTATTCTTACTGGCGAGCCACGACAATTGCACCTATCAAAGCAGCTAAAAGAATTATTGAAATGAGTTCAAATGGAAGAAAAAAATCTGTTGATAAATGAATTCCAATTTGTTGACTATTATTTATCAAATCTTGCTCTATAATCTGATTTGATCTTGTAGTCCAAATAATCCCGTACCATGATATATCTGGAATAGTAGTTATTAGTGAAACAAAAATACTTGTACAAACCACCAAAGTAACTCCATCCCCAACGGTCCAAAGATGAAAATCTTGGTAATATTCTGAACCATTTATGAACATCACAGCAAATAGGATTAAAACGTTTATAGCTCCTACGTAAATAAGTAGCTGTGCTGCAGCTACAAAATGGGAGTTTGATAAAATATAGAATAAAGATATACAAACAAGAACCAGTCCCAACGAAAAGGCAGAAAAAATTGGGTTGGTAAATAATACTACTCCTAGACTTCCTAATACAAGACCTGATCCCAGAAAGATTAAAAGAAAATCATGTATCGGTTCAGGTAAATCCATTAGATGAAAAATAAAAGATAAATAAATTGAAATTTCATGACCTTATTGATACGACCAGGAAAAAATTGGATATACTAAATTCCTAATTGAATTAAATCCTAAGGAGTGTGAATTCATCTAGGTACAGTTATAGGACGAATCTAATTCTTTATACGAACGAGTATTCGAAACTATTTCGAAACTATAAACTATATTATTAATAAAATTATATAAATCTAAATATAAATACAGAATCTTATTTGAATTGAATTGTTCGAATTGTATAATCGTCAATTACTGACATTGGTAAACGGCCCAAAGCAATTTGATTATAATTCAATTCGTGACGATCATAAGTCGAAAGTTCATATTCTTCAGTCATTGATAAACAATTTGTTGGACAATACTCAACGCAGTTACCACAAAATATACAGATCCCAAAATCAATACTGTAATTAAGCAATCGTTTCTTTCGAATATCAGTTTCCAGTTTCCAATCAACAACGGGTAGATCTATAGGACATACACGAACACATACTTCACAAGCAATGCACTTATCAAATTCAAAATGGATTCGACCGCGGAAACGTTCCGATGTTATTAATTTTTCATAAGGATATTGAATAGTTACAGGTAAACGATTTGCGTGGGCTAAGGTAATCATGAAACTTTGACCAATGTATCTTGCAGCTCGTACTGTTTGTTGACCATAATTCATGAACCCAGTTACCATAAGGAACATATCGTGAATATCTATGAATATTTTTGTTTTGTTTCTTTCTCTTGTTTGAGACAAGTTATGAATATTGAATATCAATCTTTTACAGTGAAAATAGTCGAAACGAAGTTGTTAATAATAGATTACCCAGAGAAATAGGTAAAAGAAATTTCCATCCAAGATTTAATAATTGATCCATTCTTAGCCTAGGCAAAGTCCATCTTGTTGTGATAGAAAGGAACAAGAACAAATAAGTTTTAGCTAATGTAATAAAGATACCAATTGTAGTTCCAAAAACTCCACATGTTTTATTTATTTCAAAAAGCTCAGAAACAAATATGTACGGAATAGAGATATTCCAACCGCCCAAGTAAAGAACTGTTACAAATAATGAAGAAACTAATAAGTTTAAATAGGAAGCAACGTAAAATAAACCAAATTTGATACCCGAATATTCGGTTTGATAACCTGCTACTAATTCTTCTTCTGCTTCTGGTAAATCAAAAGGTAATCTTTCACATTCCGCTAGGGAAGAAATTAGAAAAATGATAAAACCTATAGGTTGACGCCATAAATTCCATCCCCAAAAACCATATTTTGATTGCGCGTCAACTATATCAACTGTACTTAAACTGTTAGATAATCCTAGTCGGTGATAACATTACTGTTCCCATCGCTATTACAGAACCGTACATGAGATTTTCACCTCATACGGCTCCTCGAAGGTCATAAATAAATCTAAGGGACCGGGCCGGTTATTTATCTTGATATATCCCTAGGATAGATAGGATTCAAATCCATTGGACGGTCCTGAATTAGACCAATTGAATTCTGTCTGTTATAATAATAAATACAAAAAAGGTACTTCCGAATTGATCTCATCCCTTAAGAATTTGAATTTGTTGAGTAATAATTGAACTCTTCAATTCAATAAAATACTCTTTAGAATTCTCAATAACCCGTCGTTTTTGATTACGAAAAAAAATTCGACATTAGTTTATGAATTATGACATAAATTGTATTTCCATGAATATGGATATAAGAAAGAATCAAAAGGGATCCCTCTTTTTTTTATTGTATTCTATTCTTTTTTTTTTTTCGTTCCTATTCTTCTTTTTTTTATGTGCAAAACAAAAAGGGACTTCAAAAAAAAAATTAAAGGATTATTTCGTTTCTGATAGTTATTTATTTTATGAGTGGATAGAAGCATACTCTGGATCGGAATTGTGGGGAGTACTGCCTTATTTTTTCTACCAACTTAAAGCCCCAATTTGTATTCTTTTTATATTATGCGGAAATGCTCTTTTGGAGAATTTACATAATCTCCATTACTAATCCTTTGTGTATCTTGGTGTTTCTAACCATCCACGCATTTTTTATCAATCTCCCCTTATGGTAATAGATGTATGGTAATTCATACAAACGATAGTGAAAACTCAATAAGGTTGGTCTTTTGAGCCCGCTTCAAAACAGGATGACTAATCAACCAATTTTGGGGTAAACGCTTTCTTCCGTTTATAATTTTTTTTCACTTAATTCTTATACATAGAAAATGAGACTCAATATTTTTACTGCAGATTCAAATGAAATTCAAATCATAGTATATTAATTCTATATCTATATATTATATTATATATTAATATATTAATATATTATATATTAATAATATATATATATATTAAGATTAATAATATATATATATATTAAGATATTAAGAATTTTAAAGAATTTTATATTAATATTATATTAAATAGTTTAAATTCAAATAGTTTATTATATTCTTAAATATAAATATTCTATATTCAAAATACAAATAGATATCTATAAATAGATATCTATTTTTTGAATTTGATTACTAAATATATTGATATTGAATTTCAATTTCATTAAATTCATAATTCAAATTAGAGAATATTATAGAATATTAGAATATTAAATCAATGAATAATGAATAAATGGAAGCTGTTTTATTTCACTCATATAACTATCTGATTTAGTTCATCAATCCTAATTCCGAATAAAAATAATGAGAATCCAAAATCAGGATATCTATTCCATTTTTTCTACCCCTTTCCTATAAATTTCCTATAAAGAAGAAAAGAAATAAAGACGAAAAGAAAGGAGCATGGAAAAGTTTCTGTCTCAACGAATCACACGTAGAGATATTGATAACACACATAGAGTTAATGGTATTTCATAACTAATCGATTGAGCAGCAGCCCGTAGACCACCCAAAAAGGAATATTTATTATTTGACCCATATCCTGACATAAGAAGTCCAATGGGAGCAATACTCGAAATAGCAATCCATAAAAAAACACCGATATTGAGATCAGCTAAAACAAAGTTATAGCCAAAAGGAATTACTGAATAGCTTACTAGAATTGATATGACTGATATGGATGGTCCAATACTGAATAAACGAATATCTCCCCTAGATGGAATAAGATTCTCTTTGAAAAGTAGTTTTGTTCCATCTGCTAGAGCTTGAAGAACTCCCAAAGGACCGGCGTATTCAGGTCCAATACGCTGTTGTATCCCTGCGGATATTTCTCTTTCTAACCATACAATCACTAGCACACCTATTGTGATTCCCAATACAAGAGTCAAAATAGGGACAAGTATCCATATAATTCCATACACCTCTTTTAAAGATTCCAATCTGGAAAAAGAATTGATATCTTGTACTTCTGTTGTATCAATTATCATTTCAACGATCAACTTCTCCCATAATGATATCTATGCTACCTAGTATTGTCATAATATCAGCCAATTTCATTCTTTTAACTAACTGAGGAAGAATTTGCAAATTGATAAAACCCGGGGGACGAATTTTCCATCTCCAAGGAAAACCATTCTGATCCCCTATTAGAAAAATTCCTAATTCTCCCTTTGGGGCTTCAACTCTCACATAAAGTTCTTGTTTCGGTAATTCAAAAGTCGGAGACGGCTTTTTACTAATGAATCGATATTCAAAATCATTCCATTCTGGATCCTTTTCTCTATCAAAGCAACGGATTTCTAAATTCTCATATGGCCCTCCCGGAATTCCTTCCAGAGCCTGTTGAATAATTTTTATGGATTCTACCATTTCACCAATTCGTACTAAATAACGAGCTAATGAATCTCCTTCTTTTTGCCATTGAACTTCCCAATCAAATTCCTCGTAACATTCATAATGATCAACTTTACGTAGATCCCATTGTATTCCGGAAGCCCGAAGCATTGGTCCTGATAAACCCCAATTTATTACTTCCTCTCCACCAACAATGCCTACTCCCTCAACCCGTTCTAAAAAAATAGGATTTCGCGTAATAAGTTTTTGATATTCAACAACCCTTGTTAAAAAATAATCGCAGAAATCCAAACATTTATCTATCCAGCCATGAGGTAGATCAGCCGCTACCCCTCCGATACGAAAAAAATTATGCATCATTCTCATACCTGTGGCAGCTTCGAATAGATCATATATTAATTCTCTTTCTCTGAAAATATAGAAGAAAGGGGTTTGTGCACCAATATCTGCCATAAAAGGTCCCAGCCATAGTAGGTGAGAAGCTATACGACTCAACTCCAACATAATTATTCGAATATAGCTGGCTCTTTTAGGTACTTGAATATTTCCTAACTGTTCCGGTCCATTTACGGTTATTGCTTCTGTGAACATAGTAGCTAAATAATCCCAACGTGTTACATAAGGCAGATATTGTACAATTGTTCGGTTTTCTGCAATTTTTTCCATCCCTCTATGTAAATAACCCAATATTGGTTCACAATCAATAACATCCTCACCATCTAGAGTAACAATAAGTCGAAGAACACCATGCATTGATGGGTGGTGAGGACCCATATTGACTATCATGAGGTCTTTTCTTGTAGCTGGGGCATTCATAGGTTTTTCCTCGATTCATTCTTCCATGAATTGCTTAAAACAAAGATGAGTTCATCAAGATTCAAGATCTAAGAAATCGAATAATTCAAAACGACTCTTCAAATTAATTAGTTTGTGGCTCCCGAATATCCAACTGATTAATTAATTTTTTATAACGTATTCCATTTTTCTTTGACAAATAAGACAGGAGTCGTTTCCGTTTTCCCAGAATTTTACGTAAACCCCTTTGAGATAAATAGTCTTTTCTGTGCAATTCCAAATGTGAAGTAAGTCTTCGTATCTTATTGGTGAAATTGAATACTTGAAATTCAATCGATCCCGGGTTTTCTTCTTTTTTTTCTTGTGAAATAACGGATATAAATGATTTTTTTACCATAAAAAAATGAAAGCTTGTCTTTCCCCCCTTTTTTATTTTATAGAGTCTAGATATTTTTATTGATCAGTAATAATAATGACACTCATTTTCAATTTGGTATATACAATAATCTTAATTTTCTTAAGAGTTCCTGATTTTTCAAATAAATTTTGATTAATCAACCCAATTCAAATAGGTATACAAAAAAGACTATATTTATGCATTCACAAAAGCAAAATTGTAGACTTCAAATAAGAAGATTCAGTTATAGATCTAATGGGTAGGATATATCATTGAATTAGTATCGTGCCTCAGAATAGAGGGTAAGACAATGCGTATGTGCATCTATTTGTTTTCACATATCAGATATGTTACGAGAAATAGAAAAAAAAAAAGAAAAATGTAGATTAACTAATTTTCAATCGGGGATACATATGTATCCTTACCATACTGAAACGGCTGCCATTATTGGTATCAAACCAATAGCGATTCATACAAGCTAAATCTTCTAATCGATAATTTGGCCAAAGAAAGAACTTTAAATTAATTAGTTTTTTTTTATCTCTATCAAGATCTTTACTTGTAGCCAAAACTTGACAGCAATTATTCACTTTATTCTCATTGTAAAATGCCTTATTTCTATGCACACTATTTCTATTCTTAGGATTGAAACAAATTAGAATTCTCAATTCTCTACGACGTCTAGCGGATAAAATATTTTCAGGAACAAGCAAATCATAATTCTTTTTTTCTTTATTTTCAGTCAGCTTTTGATCTCTTGTTCTTGTAATGGATTTCTTAATAATTTGGTGCTTTCTCTTATGAATAAACGAAAGGCCTATGATTTGATACATATTAAATTGTTCATGGTTTCTTCTAGACAGACGAATTGGTTCGATACTCAATATTCCATTTTTTATCAATTCCGTATTTTTATTCAATTCTGTAAGAGTGAAATCCTTCTGATTCTTAATTTTCATAATATCTAGACTTAGTTCTCCTCTTTGAATAGAGGCTATAACAATCTCTTTTAGATTTTTCAGTCTAAGCAGGAGACAATATACTTGGATATTATTAATTATTCTTTCATTTAAGCAATCATGCCAGTTCAATTGAAAAGGCAAATACCCTCTTTGGAAGCAATTAAGTTCTGCTTCGATGTTGTTCGTGTATCTATCTTTTTTTACACCCTTTTTTATGTCGGATCCTGCATAATCTTCTTTAACATCTTTTTCTTTCTTTGAAAGGGATGCTTCAAGATTTAGTCGACTTGCATATTCTGTTTTATTCTTTTCCGTGATCTTTTTCTTTTCACTAACATTTTGATTTACATTAAAATTCAAAAAAAGGAATTTGATTGGGATGATCCATGGGTTACTCGTATATGCATTAAAAAATATCCAATTTTTAGAGAAGAAAAAAGATTCCCGATTCGCTATAGAACGATTTAGTATTTCTACATTCATTCCCATCCAATCAAAAAGGTTTTTTTTTTGATTGGATGGGTTGATTTCTTGATGAAGCGTAAAATAATAATCGGTATCGATCGAACCCCCAAAATGCATTTTATTTCTAAGACAAAAATTCAGAATTCTCCAATCAAAACACTTTCTATCCAGATTTTTTTCCATATCTAGAATAGAATCTTCTACTATATAATTCTTGATAGGAATTTCATCCGTCATATCCAATTTTTTTTTTTTACGCGTGTTGCAATTATAAGAAATCGCTTGGTTATTATTTGCTTGGAATGACGATCTATATCCATAAATATATGAGTCCTTCTTATCTGCATAATTAATAGATTTATATGATAAAAGATCATACCCATATTGTTTTTTCATTTTTTTTTTTTGATTTGTTAATGAGTCTATTTCTTGTTTTTTGTAAAGAATTAATCCGTTTTTTTCATATGAATGATATTTGGTTAAATCCTTATTTTGAGCCACATGGCGTTCATTCATTTTATTTCGCCATTTTTGGGATACTAATCTAGACCATCCATTCTGAGATAAATCGTATTGATAATGACCTTTTAACCAATTTGTCCATTGATTCATTACAGAATTGGGAGCGCTCTTATGTTTTAATTTGGAATGAGATATTCCTTGTACTCCAAAAAAAGAATCCTTTATTTCATTCTTAAGAAAAAGAGGTGTTCCATGATATTCAAAAAGGGATCTTAATTTATACTTATCTAAGTTAATAACTTGGGTTTGTGATAATTTAAAAAATACATATGCTTGTGACAAAGAGGATACGTCACAAAAATTCTGTGAATTCGTATTCCTAATATTACAAATTGATTTTTTTATAGTAGAAATAAAGTGAATTAGACTTTGATCTTTTTTATCACTTCTTTTTCTTTCTTCATTTGCTTCATTATTGTAAATGTATTTATTAAGAATTTTTTTTGTTGATTCAAGAAAAAGTTGTACATTGATTTTAGGAATATTAATGATACATAGAAAGATATCTATATATACCCTTTCTATGAAAAATTTTAAAAAAGAATGTGATTTGCGGAATAATCGAACATTTCTTTTTTGTAATATCTGCCAAATATTTTTTTGTAATTCTAATCTTTTATCATCATAAGTTGTTTTCTTAGAACAAATATTTCTCTCTGAACCTTTTTTCTTGTCTTTTTTAAATTCTTCTATTTGTTTTATGATTTTCTTTGTTCTATCATTCAGATCTTTTATTTTTTTTTCTGTCAATGAACAGTCTGTCCAATTAATAGATTGAATTGGAATGGTGGATTCGTAAATCATTGGATTACTCTTACTTTTTGTTGAATCTTTTTGAATTTCATTCAATTCATCTATTTTGATTTTTATCAATTCTGATAATGATAGTTTTTTTCTTTTTTCTTTTAGAAATAGAAGAATTTGGATGATCCATTGTGCTTTTTCTTTTGTGATATTTAGAAAAGATTTTGTTCTTTGAAAAAAATGCTTTTTCCAAATTTTGATTTTTTTTTTAAGTTCTTTAAAAATTGGATCAAAAAACGAACGTCGCTTTCGGGGAGAAGAAGAAAAGGGGGATTCTACTTCCATTCCGAAAACTGTAAAAAAGAAGAAATCCATTTTTTTCACTTTTTTTTTCATTGGATCCTTTTCCTTTTGAGGGGATCGTAGCTTAGATCTGTATCTGTGCCAAGGTTTCAGACGAAAAGGAAAAAGGACCTTTATTTGAATACCCTCAGTTAGCCAGTTTTTCGGAAATTCTGTTTCGGATAATGGCACGCCATTATAGGTGCACTTAATATACATTTCTCTATTCCAATCCTTTAAATCCTCTGACCATTCGGGAGATTGAAATAATAGTATACGAACGAGATTTTTAGTTATTATCAATGAGGGTAATAGAATATATTTTCTAATAATCGAGTGGGTTACTAATAAAAGACCTCTTATTGCTTGAGCATTTTGAGTGTTTTCCCAGGCTTCCGCTATTTCCATACGCTCCGCTTCCTCTTTTTTCTTAATCTCTTTTTTATTTTTCTTTTCCTCTGTATAATCCGAAATTGTCAATTCTGTATTTTTCTTTTTCCACATCCAATTTAGAAAAAAGATTTTCATTGGCTCGAAAATCTCAAAAGAAAAGAAAGAGGATTTGTCAATTTTGTCCAAAAAAAGAGGA
>JAYWLI010000151.1:45000-50000 GCA_037074505.1 Albizia julibrissin
GAAATAATAGTAACTTGGTCCAGAGCATCTACCATTATACCCACAATGATTGGTCATACGATTGCTATCCATAATGGAAAAGAGCATTTACCTATTTATATAACAGATCGTATGGTAGGACATAAATTGGGAGAATTTTCACCTACTATAAACTTCCGGGGACATGCAAAAAATGATAAAAGATCTCGTCGTTAATTTAATGATTAAGAAATAAAATAATTCATTAAAATGAAAATATCATTTATTTATATATTAATATTCTTATCTTAATTTATTAATATATATATTATATATTTATTAATTATTTTTTATTTAATTATTTATTATCAATTATTCATTTAAATAATAATAAGAAAATAATAATAATTAATTAAAAAGAAAAAAAAAAAGGAAAACTTCAAACTCAAAGACAAAGTTATCCGCTAAATTGTCATATAACAATTTTATTGTTTATTGAATTTTTTGTTTATTGCAAGATATATCTATAAATTGAAGAAGAGTATGAAAGTAAAGTAAAGAAGAGTATCAAAGACGCAAATACGCATATTATGCTTTATGCTTCAAAAAAACCGGATCTATAAAGAAAAAAAAGTACACAGATACGAAGTGTGATGTCATTTTATGTATATATAATAGTGGGAATTATGGGACAAAAAATAAATCCGCTCGGTTTCAGACTTGGTACAACCCAAAGTCATCATTCTCTTTGGTTTGCACAACCAAAAAATTATTCCGAGAGTCTACAAGAAGATGAAAAAATACGGGATTGTATCAAGAATTATGTACAAAAGAATATGAAAATTTCTTCTGGTATCGAGGGAATTGCACGATAAAGATTCAAAAAAGAATCGATCTGATTCAAGTCATAATCTATATGGGATTTCCAAAGTTATTAATAGAAGGTAAATCTCGAAGAATCGAAGAATTACAGATGAATGTGCAAAAAAAACTGAATTGTATGAATGGAAAACTCAACATTGCTATTACAAGAATTGCGAACCCTTATGGACACCCTACTATTCTTGCAGAATTTATAGCCGGACAATTAAAGAATAGAGTTCCCTTTAACAGAGTAATGAAAAAAGCTATTGAATTAACTGAACAGGCGGGTACAAAAGGAGTTCAAGTACAAGTTGCGGGACGTATCGATGGAAAAGAAATGCACGTGTCAAATGGATCAGAGAAGGTAGGGTTCCTCTACAAACCATTCGAGCAAAAATTGATTATTGTTCTTATACAGTTCGAACTATTTATGGGGTATTAGGCATCAAAATTTGGATATTGTAAACGAGGAATAATAAACTTTGACTTATCATTAACGTTCTATCTAGCGAAAAAACAAAAAATTTAAAATTCTTCTATTCTTATTCTATTAAATAAATTTTATAAGATTGAATAAAAATTAGATTAATCATTTGATATTGATATAATTGCTATGCTTAGTGTGCGACTCGTTGCGTTGGTTTATTTTTTTTAGAATGGTTAGAATTCAACAAAAAAATAAACCAACTCGTAGTAGTATTAATTAATTAATTAATAACTAATTAATTAATTAATAACTATAGAACTGAACTAATAACCAACTCATCGCTTCGCATTATCTGGATCTAAAGAACCAGTCAAGATATAAGTAAAGATATAATATATTGGCGATATCATTATACCAACTGAAATATTGCATAAAAAAAAAAAAAAAGAAAAAACGAATCGGATTATGAGTTGTGAAGCAATAAGAATATATGGATAACTGAAAGGGTGAAAGAAAGAGAGAAAAATAATATCAATGATATAGAATTCTAATATGTAAGGTCTATGAGTCATGTCATAAACGGTAGTGTAATAAAGCATCAATAGTAATTAATCCATAATTAGATAACTATATTGATCGAACAAACAAAGAGCCTCGAGTCACTAAAAACTGAGAAGGTTGACTAAAGAAAAAACAAAATGGAATTGGAATTAGAGGCTCCATTGTACAATTGAGACCTAACCATTAAGCGAGAAGCGATGGGAACGACGGAACCCGTGAATGCCTAAGATCTTATTAAAAACAAATCTTAATGATTCATTAGGTGGGATGGCGGAAGGAACCAAAAACCAATCCATTTATTCTGAGGAATCATGTTCTGAGGAGTCATGGGCTAACCCTACATCTGAAATAGATAATGAAAGAGTAAATATTCGCCCGCGAAAATTTGGATTTTATTGGATTTCTAAATAGGGGCCAATCCGATATGGTAATAAAAGGAAAAACAAAATAAGGATTCGTTAGAACCTTATAACATAAGATAACATAAGAAAACAACATTATAATTATCTATTTATATCTAGATAACAAGAATTGTCTATAATAGAAAAAGAATATTTGTAACAAAGAATACTTGTTTATTTATATATCAAAACAAGATATACAAATTTTCAATAAACCAATAGATTAGATGAAATCTCAAAAAGTCCCACCACGATTCGATATATTATTCATGAAATCCATGTATATTTATATTCTATTTTAATCGTTTCATTCGCGAGGAGCCGTATGAGGTGAAAATCTCATGTACGGTTCTGTAGTAGAGATGGAATTGAGAAAAAACCATCAACTATAACCCCAAAAAAACCAGATTCCGTAAACAACATAGAGGAAGAATGAAAGGAATATCCTCTCGGGGTAATCATATTTGCTTCGGTAGATATGCTCTTCAAGCACTTGAACCCGCTTGGATCACATCTAGACAAATAGAAGCAGGGAGGCGAGCAATGTCACGAAATGCCCGCCGCGGTGGAAAAATCTGGGTACGCATATTTCCAGACAAGCCGGTTACAGTAAGACCTACAGAAACACGTATGGGGTCAGGAAAAGGATCTCCCCAATATTGGGTAGCTGTCGTTAAACCGGGTAGAATACTTTATGAAATGGGCGGAGTCACAGAAAATATAGCCAGAAAAGCTATTGCAATAGCAGCATCCAAAATGCCTATACGAACTCGATTCAGTATTTTGGCATAATAAATAATTAAAACCAAAGGAAAGAGGTCTTTGGGATAAAAAAAAAAACAATTGCAATTGTAGGTTTCTTTTTTTTTTTTTTTTTTTTTGATACATAATATTTCTTTTTTTTTTTTTTACTTCGCCCTTTGCACTGAAAGAACAGAGAAAAAAAAAAATGATATGATTCAACCTCAAACCCATTTGAATGTAGCCGATAACAGCGGGGCCCGCGAATTGATGTGTATTCGAATCATAGGAACTAGTAATCGACGATATGCCTATATTGGTGACGTTATTGTTGCTGTAATCAAGAAAGCGGTACCAAATACACCGTTAGAAAAATCAGAAGTGATCAGAGCTGTAATTGTACGTACTTGTAAAGAACTCAAACGTAACAACGGTATGATAATACAATATGATGATAATGCTGCAGTTGTCATTGATCAAGAAGGAAATCCAAAAGGAACTCGAATTTTTGGTGCGATCGCTCGAGAATTGAGACAGTTAAATTTCACTAAAATAGTTTCATTAGCACCCGAAGTATTATAAGACGAGACTATGATATATTTATAGTATTTGAATGAAATAGATTAATTAATCGATTGATTTTGTCTCACGCATATACCTTTTTTTTTTTGTAATTATTATAAAAAAAAGATATTTAAAAATTAAAAATAAATAAATAAAAAAATCAATATATCAATATAAATATTAAATATCAATATAAATAAATATCAATATAAATATTAAAATATAAATCAAAAATAAAATAATTAAAATATATTAATAAAAATAAAAGAATAATGAATTTTAATAATTAATAAAAGAGCATGTTGATTATATCAAAAGTCAAGGGCAACAATCATTTTAGTTTATCATGGGTAAGGACACCATTGCTGACATAATAACCGCTATACGAAATGCTGACATGAATAGAAAAGGGACGGTTCGAATACCATCTACTAACATCACCAAAAACATTGTTACAATACTTTTCCGAGAAGGTTTTATTGAAAACGTGAGAAAACATAGGGAAAGCAACAAAGATTTTTTGGTTTTAACTCTTCGGCATAGAAGAAATAGGAAAGGGTCATATAAAACTATTTTGAATTTAAAACGAATCAGTAGACCCGGTCTACGAATCTATTCTAATTATCAACGAATTCCTAGAATTTTAGGAGGGATGGGGATTGTAATTCTTTCTACTTCTCGAGGTATAATGACAGATCGAGAGGCTCGATTAGAAAGAATCGGCGGAGAAATCTTATGTTATATATGGTAATCTTTCTGATATCCGAATTCTATGAGAAACTTACATACATTTTTGTGAAAAAGAAAAAAGAGAGAGAAAAAGCGGGTTTCTAATATCACTCCACATACATTAGTTAATACGGGAAAGGTTTTTTTTTTTTTTTAACAGCAATAGAAAGAAAATCATGAGTGTTTAATTACTGAATCACTTGCCAATGATATGTTCCAGGTTCGTTTCTATAATGAAAATAAGATTATAGATAATGAAAATATGGATTATAGGTGGTCATGTTTACGGAAAGATTCGACATAGTTTTATACGTATACTACCGGGAGATAAAGTAAAAAAAAAAAGTAAATAATTTTGATTCAAGCAGAGGGTTATAGACTCCGGAACAAAAATTAGAATGATTATACTGTTTTTCAACTTCAACATTTTTTTTTATGGGGATACATTTAGAAGTTCCAAATTTCATGAAACCCTATTCTCTTCCAATAAAAAAATTCGGAATTCAGTTAAGAGTTAAGGAATAACAAATATGAAAATAAGGGCCTCCGTTCGTAAAATTTGTGAAAAATGTCGACTGATTCGTAGACGCGGACGAATTATAGTAATTTGTTCCAACCCAAGACATAAACAAAGACAAGGATAATCTTTCCAAAAAACAAATAAAAAAAAAAAAGGCTTGGGCTTGACCAGATGCACAAAAAAAATGAAAAAAAAAAAAATAAAAAAAATAGAAAGGATCCGCTTTTGACATGAA
>JAYWLI010000151.1:55000-68045 GCA_037074505.1 Albizia julibrissin
TTATTCATTGAGATCTGTTGACTTTGTATACCATTCCGCTGTAAATAAATGATCTTATCCTAGATCCATTTTGGTCTTGAAATTCTATAATAATGGAAACAGCAACCCTAGTTGCCATCTCTATATCTGGTTTACTTGTAAGTTTTACTGGGTACGCCTTATATACTGCTTTTGGGCAACCCTCTCAACAACTAAGAGATCCATTCGAAGAACATGGGGACTAGTTGAAGTAATGAGCCTACCAATATTGGTAGGCTCATTACTTCAATTGAGATAATGAAAAATCATTTCATCTTTTTAGTTGGAACTTTGGGTGGTTCTCTAAAAAAGATAGCGAAAAAAATAATTCCTAAAGTAGAAACTAAGAGGAATGTATAAACCAATGCTTCCATGGATTTGATCGTGGTTTACAATTATAGCTTTCATACCTGTTTATTTGGGATCGTCTCTCGGATAAAGAAAAAGAAAGAACAAAAAGGTAGCAATTCAAATCAAGATTTATCCGGTTCCCTATGGCAAATTCCAATCACAAAAAGAAAATAAAGTCCAAAAGGAACAAAACAATGTTGTATCAGACTACTTGTCTTCTTGTAGTTGGATCTCCAAGTTTTTGGAATGCTCCAAATTCTACTTGAGCATCCAAATCTGGGTCGATACCAGCAAAAACATCTCTGAACAAGGTTCTAGCACCATGCCAAATGTGTCCGAAAAAGAAGAGCAGAGCAAACGAAGCATGTCCAAAAGTAAACCAACCTCTTGGACTGCTACGAAAAACACCATCCGATTTCAAAGTAGCACGATCTAATTCAAAAATTTCACCCAATTGAGCACGTCTAGCATATTTTTTCACAGTAGCAGGATCACTATAACTGACTCCATTGAGTTCCCCACCATAGAACTCAACAGTTACACCTACTTGTTCGACACTATATTTCGATTCCGCCCTTCGAAAAGGAACATCGGCTCTAACAATTCCGTCTCCGTCTACCAAAACAACCGGAAATGTTTCAAAAAAAGTAGGCATACGACGTACAAAAAGTTCACGCCCCTCTTTATCTCTAAAGATAGGGTGTCCTAACCAACCAACAGCTATTCCATCCCCATTGTCCATTGAGCCCGCTCTAAACAATCCGCCTTTTGCCGGATTATTGCCAATGTAATCATAAAAGGCTAATTTTTCGGGAATTTTAGACCAAGCTTCTGATAAACTTTGATTTTCGGCTAGCCCAGCACCAACTCTTCGATATATTTCTTGCTGGAAGTATCCCTGATCCCATTGATAACGAGTGGGACCAAATAATTCAATCGGCGTAGTTGCTGAACCATACCACATAGTTCCAGCAACAACAAAAGCTGCAAAAAATACAGCAGCGATACTACTGGAAAGGACGGTTTCAATATTTCCCATACGCAATCCTTTGTACAGACGTTGGGGTGGACGGACACTAAGATGGAAAAGGCCCGCTAATATGCCCAATGTCCCTGCTGCAATATGATGAGAGGCTATTCCCCCTGGAACAAAAGGATCAAAACCTTCCACACCCCATGCGGGATTTACGGATTGTACCCTTCCGGTTAGTCCATAAGGATCGGACACCCATATTCCAGGACCATACAATCCTGTTACATGAAATGCGCCAAAACCAAAACAAGCCAACCCTGAAAGAAATAAATGAATTCCAAAAATTTTAGGCAAATCCAAAGAAGGTTTTCCTGTACGTTCATCACAAAAGATTTCTAGATCCCAATATACCCAATGCCAGATAGCCGCCAAAAAGCACAAGCCAGAAAACACAATATGTGCCCCGGCCACACCTTCGTAACTCCAAATACCTGGATTCGTTATAGTTCCTCCTGTGATACTCCAACCACCCCATGAATTGGTTATTCCTAAACGAGTCATGAAGGGTATAACAAACATACCTTGTCTCCACATTGGGTCAAGAACAGGGTCAGAGGGATCAAAAACGGCTAATTCATATAGAGCCATCGAACCGGCCCAACCAGCAACCAGAGCTGTATGCATTATATGGACAGAAAGTAAACGGCCGGGATCATTTAATACGACAGTATGAACACGATACCAAGGCAAACCCATGAAAATACCTCTTATATCAACAAAAAATGGACACTATGTAACTTTATTGCACTATAAAAAACTATACTATGGACCCTCTCTTTTTAGTGGATTATCTCGGGTAAAGGATTAATATTTGTTCTCGTTTTTTAGTAATAACGAAAGAATTCTATTCGTAGGAACAAAAGAAGCAGATCTATTCTATACCCGATAAGTAAGAATACGCAATGGTGGAGGGGGGGTTGGCCGTATTTTATATGAGTGTTTATATCTTTTTATCAGTGAATGCAGACATATTTGTTCATAACTAAAAAAACCTATTCGTAAGAATTTTCCTTTAGTCACTCGGTCTTCCTTTTGTATTTAGGATTTTTTTTTTTACGAATTTATTCAATCTATATTTATATTCAATCTATAAATAAAATATGATAAAGACCAATCATTAGTAAGACAATAAACCCATTGTTATGTTTCCGCATCAAAGCGAGATATACTGCTTCAATTCTTTTTGCATTTTATGCCTGTTGGTGTTCCAAAAGTACCCTTTCGAGGTCCTGGAGATGAAGAAGCATCTTGGGTTGACCTATAGTGCGACTTGTCAGATATATTGAGTCATATGGGATTTCCCCGTTCTCTCCCCCGATCGAGATATTCTCTCTTTCACCCCAAAAAAGATTGATTGAATCAGCAAAAAATTGGAGCGTGAAGTATGTAATTAGATCTTTTTTGAGGAGATATCCAGATTAATATTTAAAATTTACAATAATTTATGGTTGGCTTGGTTGGACCAATAAAATGAAGCATCCAGGCTCTGTTTAAAAAAAAAACCAAATGTTAATATATCTATGATTACTACTTCTATCATATATTTGTGTTTGCTGGAAAACATGAAATGAAATAAATTGAAGAAAAGAAGTCGTAGCAAAAAGACGTGGTATTGGAGTATTTGTGCTATATGTGCAAATCCAAATCGGGTAGATCTTTACTCGGAGTAGAATAGAAACCTAAAAGAATTGAATTGAAGAAGCCCAATCAAAAACAAGAAAATTACATCGCGGTTTGGATTCGATCTCGATGAAAACAATACATCAATGAGAAGTTAGTTCAATAAGTTTTTAGTATTTTTTTTTTTTTTTTATAATTATTAATAATATTAATATAGAATTTAATATAGAATATAGAATAATATTAATATAGATTAATATAGATAAATATAGATAAACGGGTCAAAAGTTGTCTTTCTTGAAAAATGTAAGAAAAAGACCTTTCATTAGAAGTTCGAAAAAGTCTGCTATGAAAAAGAAAAAAAGAAAGAGGGTTGAAATCTACACATTGATCTTTTTCGCGATTTTTTTGTGAACCGTATGCATCAAAAGGTGCATGTACGGCTCCTAAGGGATAAAATCTTATCCTAATCAACCGACTTTATCGACAAAGAGCACTTTTTTTAGGCCAAAAGGTTGATAGTACGATATCGAATCAAATTGTTGGCCTTATGGTATATCTCACTTTAGAGGATTCTACCAAAGATTTGTATTTGTTTATAAATTCTCCGGGCGGATGGATAATATCCGGAATAGCTATTTATGATATAATGCAAGCAGTGCAACCAGATGTACAGACAGTATGCATAGGATTAGCCGCTTCAATGGCATCTTTTATTCTCACAGGAGGAGAAATTACTAAACGTACAGCACTCCCTCACGCTTGGCGCCAATGAGTCTTTTATTTGATAAAAAAAAAAGAAGACTATGCCTTCGCCATATGAATATTAAGCAATAATAGCATGGCACTTCGAATTCGATATGCAAAAAATTTTCAAAACCACTCGATTATGTATCGAAAGAGTGGTATGACAAAATGGGTATTTCCGATTTTATCTGATCTATCAGGAGCCTATTTCAGCGTCACAAACTTTTGTTTTTACACCACACCGGAAAGCTTTTAACAATCTTTATGTTATGAAAGAATATGAAAAAAAAAAAGAAACTTTGGGATTGCTGAATAACAGACCAAATAATAAAGCAACGGAACCATCATAGTATTTTTTAACTACTCAAAAAAAAGGAAGGGTGGTTATTGGATCATTTACCGATCTAGGTCTGATAGACCTTCTCCATTTTTCTCTTTCTTCGATGGAAGGTAAAAACCAATTCCATAGTAGAGCCGTATGCAATACGCAAAAGATGCCTGTACGGTTGTTCAATCTTTGTTTTTTTTTTATTCTTTATCTCTCGTCTTATCGTACGAGATAGAGGAACCTTTTATTATGTTATATCGTCAGGGTAATGATGCATCAACCCGTAGCTGATCTTCGTGATAAGACAAAAGCGGGAGAATTTATCATGGAAGTGGGCGAAGTAATGGGCATATACGACTCTATCGTAAATACTTATGTACAAAGAACGGGCAAACCTTCATGGGTTATATACAAAGACCTGGAAAGGGATATCTTTATGTCAGCAGAAGAAGCCCAAGCTCATGGAATTGTTGATCTTGTAGGGCTTGAATAAAAGATTATCAGGGATTCCGCGCAAATACACCATTTGAGATTTTTTCTTCTTGCCCCTTACCCGATTTAATTAGAATATCTCTATTAATTAATCTATTCTATTAATAATTAATTAATTCTATTAATAATTAATTAATCTATAATCTATTAATCTAGAATAAGAATATAAGTAATATAGAATTAATATAGATAGAATGAAAGTAATCTAGAATAAAAGTAATCTAGAATATAAGTAATTCATAATCATCGGGTTAGGATTGATCTAAACCAGCTCATTATATATATGATTCAACATGCCAACTATTAAACAACTTATTAGAAACACAAGACAGCCAATCCGAAATGTCACGAAATCCCCCGCCCTTCGGGGAAGCCCTCAGCGCCGAGGAACATGTACTAGGGTGTATGTGCGACTCGTTCCGATCATGGACTAAGACAAAACAGAGGAAACAAATTATTCCGGTATAAGTGATCGGTTAGGATAGAATGGAAAAACCCCATTCCATTCACTATCTCACTATCTTACTTAAAAAAAAAAAAAAGAATCTCTTATAATAGATATCCTTTTATTGTTATTGTGTATCAAATTTATGGTTTACGTTGGTGCAAATCCAATCACCTCCAATTGCAATTTCAGATGAGAAAGATTTCCCCATTGGTAGCAAATGCTTATCCATTAAGCAGGGAAAATTCTATTTCAAAAATTAAAAAAGCCGAAAGATTATGCCCTTATTCTTGCAAGAACGGACTAAGAGGGTCAGCTCCCCAGCTAATCTTCACTTCATACTTAAATACCGTTACTGTATAGTTAGATTTCGTTGTGAAAGACTTTTTACTAGCTATTTCATGGGTAGAGCCAAAGAGTGAAAACTGTACAAGTTAACAATAGCATTGATAAAATGAGAGAAGGGGCTCCGGTGTATAGAGAGGACCTCGCCGTTTAAGAAGTAACCATAGAAACGATGGAATCCACTATTTCTTTATCCATTTCTATTTAATTGAATATGCTTTTTTGATACCTAGTATCAATACAATTTATTATTTCGAGGTTAAATGCTTAGAAATAAAAAAAATCGTGGTTGGGAAGGTTATAGTAGCAAAAGCCATTGGAATCTTTTATTTTATACATTGGAAAAATCCGTTTTTATTATTAATACACTAGTATTAATACACTAGTAAAGGGAAAAGAATAACTGAAAGAAAAGAAATCAAATAGTTATTCATCAAAGTTTGATTTATTCAATGACCAGAATTAAACGAGGATATATAGCTCGGAAACGTAGGACAAAAACGGGTTTCTTTACATCAGGTTTTCGAGGGGCTCATTCAAAACTTACTCGAACTATTACTCAACAGAAAATAAAAGCTTTTGTTTCGGCTCATCGGGATAGAGATAGGAAAAAAGGGGATTTTCGTCGTTTGTGGATCAGTCGAATAAATGCAGTAATTCGCGAGAATAAAGAATTGGTATACTATAGTTATAGCAGATTAATGTATAATCTGTACAAGAGGCAGTTGCTTCTTAATCGTAAAATACTTTCACAAATAGCTATATTAAATAAGAATTGTCTTTATATGATTTCCAATGAGATCATAAAAATTCCCGGAGACTGAAACTCCGGGAAGGTAGAGTAGAGATTTGTATGATAAAATAGAATCATATGATAAAGTCGTCAAAATGAGCAACCACGTTCAATAAAAAAGGATTTATTCTTCTTCACCGATTTTCTTTTTCTTACATACAACACGATAATCAAAATTGATTGTCGTAGTTTTCGAACAAAACATCAATCCACGTTTGATTTGATTTTTGATTGGAATTTGAATTCAATTGAAGAGTAATCCTATTTTTTTTTTTTTTTTTAAGACCTGTAGTTCGAGTGGCCGACTTGCTTTTTTCAAATTGTTTTTCATTATTAAGAAAAGGTAACGAAGATAAAATACGAGCTTGTTTTATAGCAATCGTAATTAATCGTTGTTGTTTTAAGGTCAATCTATTCACCCGTCTAGATAATATTTTTCCCTGTTCACTAATAAATCGACTAATTAAACTCATGTTTTTATAATCAATTCGATCCCCCGATTGGATCGGGGGCAAACGTCTACGAAAAGATCGCTTGGATTTAAGAAAAAGTCGCTTAGATTTATCCATAGTTTGTTTATTCCTTATCGCGAAAATTAAAAATAGGATTTACTTTGTTTCTATTTTTTTATTCTTATATTTCTTATTTTTTTTTTCATTTTTAATAAAGTTTTTAATGTTTTTGTTTTGAAATATATTTCAATATATATAAATATATATAATAAATTCAATAGAATCTATAAATATATTTATATTTATATGTTATATGTTATAATATGTATGTTATATGTTATAATATGTATATTTATATGTTATATTGAATTATATGTTATATATATATACAATCTCTTCTATAATTTAGAACAATATGAAAAAATATATCATTTTTTATCTTCCTTCGAGGGGTGACACACAAGTGATCCATTTTCTCTATTTCTTTATCTCCCCGTGAATCGTATGTTTGCAACAACAGGGACAGAATTTTCTCAATTCCAATCGACTAGGCGTATTGTGTCGATTCTTTTGAGTAATATATCTGGAAATACCCGTTGATTTCTTATTAACACTGTTTCGCACACAACTGGTACATTCCAAAATAACCCCTATTCGGATATCTTTACCTTTGGCCATGAAACTCCTTTGTGTTTTTGATTCACTTAACTCTTCTATTTTACGATTCGAAGCAAAAAGGAACAAAAAATAAAATAATAGAAGTTGCTAACGCGAAATCCAATTATGAAGGATCTCGTTCCAATCAATAATCAATATAATATAAGTTATAAGTATAGTAATTATAAGTATAGTAATAATTAAGTAATACAATGATTTCTAATTATATTTAGAATCACAGTACAGTATTTTTGTTTTCATTTAAGTATCCTATATGATATTCTTGCCCCGCCCTAGCCATCCCATTTCTATTTCTGTTCTCAACCTATTATTTAATAGATTAATACAAATGGAATTGATTCTAAATTTATGAATTTCTTATTAATTAAATTCAATTGAAGCTGGACCGAATTCCGAGTTTCACTGAGGCCGAATCCAACTTTATTCTTTCTCTTTTCTAACTTAAAAAAAAAAAAAAAAAGAAGGAGAAGGGGGGATTAATCACAGATATTTGATTGTATCTCTAATCTTCTTCACCCCTTCCCGTGTCAATAACTAGAATGAAAAAAAGGGAAATATCAATGCATCCGGGAATAAACGATTGATCTCTATCAATAGACCTGCTAAAGCACCAAACCATAGAGTACTTACCACTGGTGCCACGGAGAGATATGTTTTTAGATCTCGCATTTAAAATCCTCCTTCTTTCTTCTTAATTCTTATTCTTTATTTTTATTATATTATTAGAATTATATTATTATATTAGAATTTGTAATACATAATTACATATATGATCAGATGGTTATTTAATTAACTTGTATTTGTACGCAAAATTCTTAATTCAAATTGAAATGTATAACGATTCATTAGATATTCTTTCTTTATTTTTTTAACAAAAAAAAGAGGTCCGTTTCTTCTCTGCCCGAGCATTCTCTATAAATATTCATTTTTTTTTTTTGTTAGGCGGATTTCAGATGTATATAAGTCTTTTATTATTATTATAATATATGTTATACAATATGAAACTAAAAAAAAATGGCAGGATAATTTATATATATCAACCGAAAAAAGAAAGATATGGAAAACAAGACAAAGATTCTTTACAATGACACTGTAAACCAATTGAAAGGGATGTAGCGCAGCTTGGTAGCGCGTTTGTTTTGGGTACAAAATGTCACGGGTTCAAATCCTGTCATCCCTATCCCTAACTATTACCTATCTTATGAGCAGTAACAAGGGATCAATTGAGACCGATTAAAAGTAGACATACATATTCAATAGAAATAGATGGATATTCTATACAATATATATATGATGAGAGTTCTATATATATAGATTATGATAGTATATGCATGCAAGATGAATTGGGGTCACATAAAAATTTTTTATGATTTATGAAAATAAAGCGCTCTTAGTTCAGTTCGGTAGAACGCGGGTCTCCAAAACCCGATGTCGTAGGTTCAAATCCTACAGAGCGTGATTCCATTCTTGTTAGATCGAGAATGACACTGAAATAATGGAACAGCAGTCTAAAGTATTAATTTGACCTCCTGTGGATTAGGATTAAAACAAACAAAATAGGAGGTCAATAAAAAAATGTGAATTAATCAAAGGTCCAACTGATCACCACGTCGGTATTGTAAATATGCGGTTACGAATAATCCAGCCAAAGTAATAGGAATTAGACCTAACACGATTCCAAATAGAAAAACTTCAATCATTTTTATTTTTTTGAAAGGAGAAAGGGGGAGGTAATATATATCTTTAAATATTAATCTGTATTGCCCATGAATCTCAATGACCAAGAATTGGAAATTGACACGGTAAGGAACTATAGAATATATTGAATATCCCAGAAAGATTGATTTTTATGAATTGTTCATTCAATTAATTTCATAATCTCAAATCAAATAAGTCGTATCTTGCTCAGACCGATAAAGAGAGATGAGGTTATAGTTAAAGCTGCTAGTAGAAAACCGAAATAACTAGTTATAGTGGGCATGAAGAGGCTAAATGAAATATGTTCTTTTTATACATATTTTTAAAAAGCACTTCCCTAAGTTTCCATTAGAAAGATAGGAAGATAAAAAAAAATACCACTTGAAAAATCCAATTGCTAATTTTTGATTCATCAATCAATCATTATAGACGAACAAAAATATAGTGACATAGGTAAGAAATCCATTCATTATCTGTGACATCTACCCATCCTGTGATTCCAAATCAACAGATTGATAAAACAACTCTTGAGTTGAGTAAACTAATATAATAAAATTCTTTTATTATAAGAAAGAATAAGAACTTTGTTGTGTAATTTTATTCAATTCAAATCAAAAAGGAAAAACTCTCTTTTTAATATAGAATCAAATCGAAAAAATATCTATTTTGATCCTTTTTTTTTTTATTTATTAATTTTGATTGTATCAAATCCATTTTTTTAGACCAAAAGAAGAGTGACCTTCTAATGCCCTTTCCTTTACTTTTTTACTTTGATTTGAATTCATTGGATTTTGTAGTAGGTTCCATTCTCATAACATAATATCTCCAACGAGAAGAAAAAAGGTATCAAATCACTCGAAACTAGGGTTCTACATTTTTGTCTCTTTCCTTATTTTAATAGAAAATAAAGCTCTATCCTTGTAATTAAGTAATTAAGCCAAGAAGGAGCCTTTTGGGTGTAATACAAGAACAACAATGCGCTTGCCACAAATATTGATAAAATTCTTCTTAAAAATGGAATTTTTTGTTATTTTTCTGCCATTAAATACTATCTATTACTGCTATTATTGTTATTGTTACTTTTTATTGGACAACTAACCCAGTTAAAAAAAAAAAAAAAAGAAGGGGTTCCAACAAAAAACATCTTCTACAACCACAAAAAGTATATTTCTAGATTTCGCATCTAATTAAATTGTAGAAATATGATAATCTACTCTATGAATTTTGAGAAAAAAAATCCGTCAGATTCACATTTTATTTGCCCCTCAGTTTCTAGTCCGAAGCTAATAATGTAGAAAACCCCCATCTTATAAAAATGGAGGAATTCTCTATTGAGTACATCGCGACAAGCAACAAGAAAAGAAGAAAAAAATTATCTAGTACTTGATCTCGCTATTGATTGTGAAATTGCGTTGCTGTGTCAGAAGAAGGATAGCTATACTGATTCGGTATACTCTAAAGACACCCTTGGTACAATATTGACGATCTAACAAAGATGGAATTTCAGTAAATTTCTACTTACTGATCTCATCTTTTATGGAATCGATCCCCCTTTGACTGTACAAGAATATGTGGAGCTCGACATGTCTGGAAGCACAGGAGAACGTTCTTTTGCTGATATTATTACCAGTATTCGATACTGGGTTATTCATAGCATTACTATACCCTCCCTATTCATTGCGGGTTGGTTATTTGTCAGCACGGGTTTAGCTTACGATGTATTTGGAAGCCCTCGTCCCAACGAGTATTTTACAGAGAGCCGACAAGGAATTCCATTAATAACTGGCCGTTTTGATCCTTTGGAACAACTCGATGAATTTAGTAGATCTTTTTAGGAGGCCCCAATGACCATAGATAGAACCTATCCCATTTTTACAGTACGATGGTTGGCTGTTCACGGACTAGCGGTACCCACCGTTTCTTTTTTGGGGTCAATATCAGCAATGCAGTTCATCCAACGATAAACCTAATCCGAATTATAGAGCTATGACACAATCAAACCCAAACGAACAAAATGTTGAATTGAATCGTACCAGTCTCTACTGGGGGTTATTACTCATTTTTGTACTTGCTGTTTTATTTTCCAATTATTTCTTCAATTAAGGGAATAATAAATATATATTAGAAATTCTCTTATCCCATTCGGAAGGATATAATTTCATAATTATCTATGACTGTTTATGTCTCTAGCATGACTACTTGATGAAATGTGGAGGAAAGTGGGATAAATGGCTGATACTACTGGAAGGATTCCTCTTTGGATAATAGGTACTGTAACTGGTATTCCTGTGATCGGTTTAATTGGTATTTTCTTTTATGGTTCATATTCCGGATTGGGTTCATCCCTGTAGTAATTGGCTGAACTGAATTTTCGAAATGAAAGCGTAAGAACTCAACAGGAGACCCCCTCTTTCTTTGCTTTGACGAGAGGAGGTCCTGTTGAGTTCTTAATAATCATAAGATCCTTTATTCGTATAAATGACAAAATAGAAAACTTTTTCCGATGTTTTAAAAAACTCCATTTCATTCTTTTTTTTCTGATGATATTTTTGAAAAAATGAATTTCATTAATTGATTCAAAACATCTCTTCCTCGATAATATCTGTCAATACTTTCAAAGCAAAGTCAAAATAAAGAAAACAAAAGGAAAACAAAGAAGGAATCACTTGATTTCCTTTTTCTGGGCGGCACAAACAAGAACAAATAAAATAAATAAAATAATAAATAATAATAAATAGAAATATAAAATGATAAATAGAAATATAAAATGTAATTCAAATGTTAAATATATTGTATTAAATATATTGTATTGTAATAAATTGTAATTAAATATATTGTATTAAATATATTGTATTGTAATAAATTGTAATAGGAATATATTAATTATATTCTTATTAATTAGATTATATAATCTATTTCTATTTCTATTAATTATATATAATATAATATTGAATATTATATTGAATTATATATATATATCTTTTTTTTTTTTTATTATATTTTTTATATTATAAAATCTTATTATATATTATATTTATTATATATAATATTGATTATATATAATCAATATCTATTTATTTTAGATTTTATAGATTTTCGATCACATATCATGCGAAGCGAACCCTTTCTATGCTAACTATGCTAAAAGAATCTTATTTGAAATTGGAGTATATAATATTTTTCGAAGAAATCCTATTTGTTCAATAAAATTCCCTCTCTTTTTTGTTTGTCGACTACTCTACTACTTCTTATATGTTTATATGTTATATGCTTATATGTTATATGCAATAAATAAAAATATTATATGTCATTATGTAATAAAGGTTCTAATCAAAACTCGGAAAAAATCTAAACAAAGAATGGGGTGGGGGATAGGATTCTTTGACGAACGAGATCAATAGGCATTATTATATGAGAATATTTGGTATATGAGACTATTTGGGAGAATATTTCGACACAAACAAGAAGGGTTCTAGGAAGACAAATAATCCCTCCTAGAATCCCGTTTTTCCAATTTCAATTTATACTGTGCTTAATATTCTCCGTTTATTTATCTTCTGTCTAGTATCGAGTTGAATTTTCTTACAGTCAAATAGAAAAACAAAAACTATTAAAACTATTAATTGAATAGATTTATATTCTATGACATTGAAATCCGAAAACTGTGACATAATTATAGTGCTCCAATTTCTTGGGGGTGAAAAAAAAAAGAAACAAAAAATGGGTAAAGTCAAATAGTCTTCTTCACAATCTACATACTATGACTGACTAGGAATGCGGTGAATTCTCTAAATATGGTAGAACTAAATATGGTAGAAAAAGAATAGAAACAAACAGGGGGCTTTTCATAATCTTTTGATTATACAGAATTACATAATTATCAACAAAAAGATTTCGTTATTTTTACGAACTTAATATGTTGATAAATCCGCGGACCTAGAAATTCATTTCAGATAATTGAACCTTCTCAAACTGTTTCTTTTTAAGAACCAAAAAGATTTGTGCCAAAATAACAGATGCCACGAAGAACAAGAGACCTTGGACA
>JAYWLI010000152.1:0-51094 GCA_037074505.1 Albizia julibrissin
GCAATGACAATTAAGTATTAAGAACATAGACTCTTTGTGTATTTTTCGAGAGGATGGATATTTACCCTTTAAATGCAGTTCAACCATCTCTAAGTCATTAAAAAGAAATGGCTCAGAGAAAGATGCATCTAATATTGACCTCCTTGCTCTCTGGTCCCAACAGTCCCTAATAAAAATATTGTCATGAATGAACACTCATAAATATTTTGTGGCAGTCAGAGGAAATGTGCAAGATCTTCAAATGAGAGGGAACCAACCGTTTTTCAGTATAATTATGAAACTTGTGGGAGCCTATAAATGAACTAAAAATTTCATTAGCCATCAATATAGTCTCAGCAGGAATCCGATAGGCTTCCTTTGGAGCACACAGATTCTTATAGTGACAAAGAGCATAGGTTGGCATAATGTAACAGTAAGAGCGGGAATGACAGTCCAGTTGTGCATCAAAGCCCTTAGTTGTTCTCTTAAGACCAAGAACACGGATGTCCCTTGGTAAATGTTCATTTATATCCTGGATATTAGCTGATAGAGCTGAAAGAGAAGGCAAACAGACAGTATGAGGACACTAGTTTGCTTTAAACTGCTGCATTGCTGTTGTAAAAATTACTTACGTAGCCTTATTGATACTACTTGTCGTAAAGCAGACACACCAGCATCTGTTCTTGATGCCCGATTGAATCCGACTTGAAACCGGGCATTTTCACTCAATTCTTTAGGTACAAGTCCAGTTTCATCCAGAGCTCTAAAAAGTTCACCCTCAATTGATGGACGATCGGGGTTGCTACAATTTTAAGAACAGGTTTTTTAGGTACGAAGTTACCTTGATTTTTATGTGAACAATAGTGTGATAACAGATTAAAAACTAAAGAATTACAATTGCATTCCATGATAGTTGGCACCATGGTAGCAGAGAAGCATAGCATGTTTGACCCTCCTTTTTTTCCCTGGAGTTTCAGGAGTATCTACTAGATTGACTGATGTCTCTTCAGTCTCATCATTCTTCAGTTCCTCTTTAAAGTCATCAGTCGATTGAGGGCAGGCGTAAGAGCCTACAATTCAAACCGAAAATACTCATCAAAGAGATTATTTCAGACCAGATGAAAGGATGACACAGAATTGAAATTAACAAGTCCATACCTGACGGAGGAGACGCACACACAGACTTTGTTCGGGAGAGCGAGGATATAATCCTTCGACACAGCATAGCGTCTGTGTTAAAGTCTTTCCGAAAAAAAATCACGACTTCAATTGCAACAACTTTTTATGTTTTATCATGTTTACAAATCAGATCAAAGCCCGGCCATCAATCACTCCACCCTCCCACTGAGGTTATGCTTTCTGCTAGTGTCTTCTGCAACTGAACTGCAAATAAGGTGATCCATGTTCGCAGTCGAATAGGCTGCGCGGGTAACGGCCGTTTGAGACTTCCCTCTGATCTACTCCGATCAGAGAGTAAAGTAAAAGTCGGTAAGAAGGACATTCACCATCGAAAGAGATCAAATATCCAAAATGTGAACTGTTTATCGTATCGCCGTGGTGGTGGCTGCAATGCTGCACACCACGACCGCGCGCCGCGCGCGCACAGCCCATCCTTTTGAAGCAGTCGCGAATCTGCCCAATGCATCGACTGGCAGATGGTCAATTCCACATGTTGTCCGTCGGATCGTCTTTGATTCGCGCGTATCAGAATCCGCTCCAAGTGGCTTCATTGACCTTCAGCTGGGCATGAGAAGGTGCCCTAGTAGGCTAGACGCGGGCACCGCGGAGTGATCAAGCCTGCCGCGCATGCCAGTCGCTTTTTCGGCGGCACGGGGGCAGGCCCGCAGACCACAGAGCCACAGACTGCAGGCAACCTAGCCAGCGCGTCTGCCAGTCTGCCAGTCGGCGTGTGTACTTTGTGATCAGCTGATACCCGGCACGGGGGGCCGCGCTCCGCGGCCTTGCGCGCAGCGCATGCTCGACTAATACTCCGACGGCCCAGCAGCTGTCACGATGCTTCCGTACAACAAAATCCGGTCTTCTTGAAATTCAAGTAACTTTCAGGGTCGGAGTGACGAGTTACGTGTGGGTTCGAGAGCAGATAGGACTTTGTTGCACGGAGCTATCGGACAAGTGCATAGCAACTCCCCCGCGGCAACGCCCTTAATCTCGGGGGAGGATCCAGATTGGAAGAAGATGGGGCCCGCAGGCAGGAACCAGGAACACTGCTCCAACTCCTGGTAGCCTTATTGGCGGCCTTGGCTGTGCCTTTTGCCTATTAGAACCCACGTAACTAACTCATGGCACATAGCCTCTGAAAATACTTGAAACTTTAAGGAGATCGGATTTTGTTGCTCGCGGAGGCCTCGTTCAGACGAGATGCGTGGATACAGAGCGGTCGTGGCAGGGATCCCATCGGGGGTAATCGTAAAGTTTGGGGGCGGGCGGCCGGTATTTTAGGGTGGGGCACTGGCAGCATGCTGGCAGGCACCCAACCAGTTGGGCTGTCGCTGCATTCAGGAGGCGGGGGGTCTCGCGGAGGGACTGGGAGGAGCGTGGAGAGGAAAATACCAGCGGGGAAAGAAGTAGTGCCGCTGGTGGGGGAAGGCAAGCTGTTAAACGAGGCGGGCACAGAGTGGCCATGCCCCGCTCGACGTGTGCGTGCAACAATGCTGAATCTACATTGGATCCACCATCAAAAGCCTATCTGCCATGATAAAGGACAGGAGATACGTCTTCGTTTGCGGGCCCAGAGTAGATTCGGCTTTGTTGCAGGCACCCGTCGGGCTCCTCACCTCGGCTCATCGAGGTCCCCGATGCCGCGGCCAGGGCCCCGCCCTGCCCCGCCCCGCGATGCCTCCGCGCGCAACAAAGTCCGATCTCCCTTCGAGATTCACGTAACTTCCCGCTATGTGCCGCATGAGTTACGTGGGTCCGAGGCGAAGGCATCGCATAGCCCGCGGCTCTGGGCCTCGGGCTGGGGTCCCGCGGCTATGTGCCCCGAGCTTGGGGCCCATTACTCGGGACTCGCGCGGACGAGAGAGCGCGTCGCGTCGCATCGCGTCGCGGGTGCGGCGCCCCTTATCGGTGTAAAACGCTTCGCGCTGTCAGTTTGCCGGGTCCGTGCACGCCGGGTTGGGTCTGGCTGGGTCCCAAGGCAGCCCAAGGCCCCGAGCAGGGAAGGAAAGGGAAGCGAAGGGTCAACGTAACGGGACTGCCGAATGCCGTGCGCCACCGTTTGAGTGTGTGAGTAGCCTCTCTACTGTGCGTATGGTCGCGTCGCGACTTCCCTGCTGAGCAACAAAGTCCTATCTTTCCTCCCGTAATCGAGCCCACGACGGGGTGAGTCGCCTGGCACAAGGCCTTAATCCTGCTTAATCAGTTCCTTATGCGACGTGGAGGAAGATCGTACTTTGTTGCACCGAAGGCTTCAAATTGACCGCGCGTAGTGAGTTCGATGGCAGGCCCCCGGACCCCGACCCGGACCTCGCGTCGCGAGGGGGCCCTCGACCAGCTTGCCGGCATTGCCGGCGCCGCTGTCAACCTCCTGGCCGACCCGACCCGGCCGGTTCCCCCTTGACTTCCCCGCGCCCTCCCCCACCCCGCGGTGCCTCCGTGCAACCAAGTTCTATGATTTCTCGAACCCACGTAACTCGTGGCACATAAGCCAGAAGTTACTTGGACGTAGAAGGAGATCAGACTTCGTTTCACGGAGGCGCGTCGCTCGCGCGGTCCGCGCAGCGCACGCTCACTTTCGCACTCGTGCAGAGTCCGCCGACGCGGCAAGCCGCTCATGTCAGCCTGCCTCCCGCCCCGCCAGGTTAGAACGTCGAGGTCGAGCTTATTGGCGGCAAGTTGTCGCTGTCTTTTTCAAGCGGGCTTTTTCAATAAGGTCTCTAACGTTCTGTCAGAATCGTGCAGCATTGTCAGGTGAGTGGAGTTCGGCGGCGGCGTCGCGTCGCCTAGGTGCCCTATCCTCGTCGAGCCGGGCTGTCACTGGGCATTGCTGGGCATTCCCCCTGTTCTAGCGGCGGCTAAGCGCAGGCCGGCCTGCGAGCTCTCGGTACTTGTGCTCAATACGATGGCTCCCAAACAGAAGTCCTATTTCGGCAGAGGAGACGTGACTCCCAACTAAGAATCAATGAGATACGAGGTTCCACCTGAGATAGGGCTCTTATTTTAGGGGACGTGGAATAGTGATCAGCTCTGTGGCTTAGGAAGGGGCGTGTGTCATCCGAGGCCCATCTAATTCAAGCTCACACTTCTTTTTACCCCCAGATCGCATGAAGCAGCGCCTTGGTAAAAGGGCCTACTCTGCACAGGACTGATGTGAATTGTCATCTATGCTATTCGTTTGTAACTCACAATGATGAAGATAAATCACAAGTTGTTGCCTGTTAAGGCACATTATTTCTTCTTTATGGCTTGTAAGCTGTCAATCAATTGTGAACTGTAATCAACTGCGGAAAGAACATAAAAGCAGCTGTTTAGTCATTATCTGTGTACTGCATTTTCAGCTATGGGTCCGATCCTGCCCTTCACAGTTGTCTTTGGGAAGCAATTAGGGATATCAGAAATAGTTATGGGTACCATTACTGCTGTAATGCCTCTCCTCTTCCTTCTTGCCAAACCTGCATTTGGCTATATAGCTGACTATTTCCAAGTGAGTCTCTTCAGTATTTGTTGTACTAGCAAGAGGGAAAAATTTGTTTTTAAAAACAATCGTGAGCTTTATTCTTAAAACAGCATTAATTTCAGCAACAAAGAAAGCTGTTGTTCATGACATTAATATGTGTCATGTGTGGAGCCCATGTTCTTCTTTATTTGTGCCTCCAGTCAACAACCAATTGGCAAACCAAAATTTTAGCTGTGAAGATATCAGGATCTGCAAAGCAAAAGAAATGGATCAGAAACAGGTATACACATCTAATTTTTCCCACATATGTGTGCAGCAATTATATTTGCGGACTCTTTTGTTTCAGAATTATTCGCGTACATCACAAGAATATACGACAGTCTCCAACTGTTCTTGGAGTGTTCAAAATCGGGTCATGGGTGACTCCTTTGGCACACAGAATCTGTCTGACCATGATTGTTCAATCTTATCACACTTTGAACTTTGGAACTCATGCAAAAATGGGAATTTAACACAGTTTAACATAAAATGTGAAACACAGTCAAGAAATCTCGACTTCTTATACACAACAGTGACATTTTGGAGCTTTGTCATATTAATGGCTCTAGGAAGTATTGGTTATAATGTTGCAAACAGTATCAGTGATGCTGTCTGTTTTGATGTGTTGGGTAAGTTTTTAGAGCAGGCACCAGAGAGCTAAACTTTATTTAAAATGCCACATTGTAATGGTAGCAACATTTGTTCATTTCTTCTTTAACAGGGGAAGGGAAGGAGATGGGCTATGGAAGACAGAGGGTGTTTGGTGCAATTGGATTCGGAATTTCAGCTCTCCTGGCTGGATATGTCATTGATCTTTTCTCGTCAGATGACAGCTTAAAGAACTATGCACCAGCATTCCTTCTCACTCTTGCTTTTGGTACAATGGATATCTTTGTATGCACAAAGTTAAAGGTGGGATCCAAAGAAGTCATTTGATCAATTTTTTTCCTCACAAGCAGCTTACTCTATTAATTGTGTCTCTATACTCCAATGTATGTCCTCCTATTTTGCAGTTGCCAAAACTTCCCAAATCTGAAAGCATTGTTCGTGATGTAGCAAGTTTACTGAAGCACAAACACATTGTAGTATTTTTAATATATGCTACTTTGGCTGGAGTGTGTGATTAGCTTCATTATTTACTTTATGTTTTGGTACTTAGAGGATTTGGCACTTTTATCTGGCTCGATGCCTCATGTCAAATTAATTGAAGGCCTTGTGATAGCAGCAGAAACTCTTGGAGGGGAAGTAATTTTCTTCTCATATGCAGGTAATAAATTTAATCCAATCAATTGTCTTAGAGAAATTACCTTTGCCATCAATTCATCCAAAATCTTTCTTTGTCCAGGGAAAATAATAGAGAAGCTGGGATATGAAAATTGTTTGTCCCTCAGCTTCATCTTCTATGCCCTCCGTTTGGGGTTGATATCATGGGTCAACAATCCTTGGTTTCTCCTTCCTACAGAATTCTTTTTGCAGGGACCATCTTTTGCTCTATGTTACACCACTATTGTGGCCTATGCAAGTGCTGTTGCACCTCCAGGTACTTCAGCGACTATGCAAGGACTTGTTGCTGGAATGGATGATGGGTTTGGTCAGTTCCTCCTTATTTTAATGGTGCAATAGATTGTCATACAGTGTTTGGAAATATTAAAATGCTATAAGTTTCTACTTTTATTTTTAGGATATGCCATTGGTAGTCTAGCCGGTGGAATCCTGTATCGATGGTTTGGAGGGTCTTTTCATTTCTATTGTACAGTGGTCTAGCACTCCTTTGTGCCATCACCCATTCACTGCTTCATAAGTTTATCTTAAAAGTCCCAAGTCAACCAACAGGTAAAACGAATCATGATCAGGACTATTTACATTTTTGGCAATCCTACTTTCACTTTTGTCTGTTCTAGCTGATACATGCAGTACTGACTACCATGTTGTCCCACAAGTGGCAGTAGTTAATGGTTCAGGAAAGTTTGATCCGTCAGAATGAACTGAAAACTGGAAAGTTTACCTCTGTGCATTACATACAGGCTGTATTCCAGAGGATGTGTAGAAGTGCCTGAAGATTCAAGTGCCAGGAAGAGTACAAAATTAATTGTAAGCTAATTTCCTGTGATATGTGTTCCAATATAAGACATATTTTTCTGTAAGTAAATATTTGTTTAAATATAATTTTAGTCTGCATCTCATAGTCTCTGTGGCGCATAGGTCCAGCCCAGCACCGAGAGCAGTGTGGTAGAACAAGACTTTTTACTTGACATGCAACAGGTTGTGATAGAAAATAAAGACTAGACTTATAATGTTAAATAGCAAAATTTATTACAATACACAAGTATCATGTAGCAAAATTTGATTTAATACAGGAGTTATGATACAAACACAAATAGAACAAATAGCTATTTTAACAACAGAACACTGTACAAAGCCTTTAAAGTTTCAACAAACAGTCAACCACAGCAAATTGATATTTCACAGCATCTTTTACACATTTATACACACAATAGCCCTGGTGGACCTGGTCACTGAGCAAACATGATTTCAGCCAAACTTTCAACCTAGTTGCTCTACCAACTGACTTATTACTCGCCAATATTGAAGAAAATGTAAAAACCACCTTCAGAAGTGACTTTGTACTCATGGTCCCATCATTGGATGCTGTCCCATATTTCCCATGGGTCCTCCAAATTGTCCGCCTGGACCCATAGAGCCACCCATCGGCCCTCCCATGGGCCCACCCATTGGTGCTCCCATCGGACCTCCCATGGGTCCGCCTATAGGGCCTCCCATATGGCCTCCCATCACCCCCATTCCACCACTCATCCCAGCACCGACTGGAGGGCCACCCATCCCCGGGCCCATTCCGGGGCCCATACCTGGACCCGGACCCATGCCTGGACCCATACCCATTGGAGACCCCATTCCAGGCCCCATCCCTGGCATACCCGGTCCCATTCCGGGACCTGGAACAGGCCCGGGGCCCATCCCTCCCGGTCCCATGGGGGAGCTAATTCCCGGACCAATACCCGGTCCCGGTCCCATGCTGGGTCCAGGACCCATGCCCGGTCCAGGTCCCATGCCGGGACCCATCCCCTGAGCCATGCCAGGTCCAGGCCCCATAGGACCGGGTCCTCCTGTCGGCCCTCCAGGCCCCATGCCTCCCATGCCAGGTCCTGGGGCGCCGCCCATTGGAGGATGCATCAAGCCCTGCATGGGCCCAGGTCCACCTGGTGGCCCAACCTGAAAAACAGATACGCATTAGGTTAAATTGAAATGATTGGCTCATGTAAAGATGAGGCACAAAACAAGAAATATGATCATTTAGTATTGGAATGGACTTTAAATTTCCTAGATGAGATGTTGAATTACCTGTGGTGCGTCACTGGGTAGAGTGAGATTTGAGAGCAAGTCTCTGATAGCCAACAGTAGTGTACATTCATGTCCCATTAGAGAATTGGCTGAGAACTCAGCAAATCGTTTCAACAACATATTGGCAGCTGACACGGCCAATGCAGGTCCAGGTTCACGTTTCTCGGCAACTTGTGCAGTTCGGACGGCAATGTCATAAACAAGAGGAAGAACAAGAGTCATGCCCTCCCCTGGGTTGGGAGTTATCCTTGTAAGTTGAACCTAGGCAGAAATTGTTTCACATTAATATAATACAGACGAACAAGTTAAAATTATTACTACAGGTTGATGAGAAAGTGGTACAACAACTTACAAAGAATAAAATTTTACTCCGGCTGATAAGCACACCAGCTTGGCCTGTTGGAACAATAGGTGAAGCTGAAGATGGAGGAACTCGGAGGCACAGTTGTACACTCCACTTAAAATTATTTTGCTGTGCAAGGCTTGGCATCTACAAAAAACAAAAGCAGGAAATGAATTCATAATCTTCTCATGGTGACTGTTTTGCATATTAAAGAGATCAGTGTAATCCATACCAAGTCAAGCTTCATGAGCTGAATGAAGTCCTTCAGGACAAAATATGGCGTATTTAACATTCGGCTAAGCCTAGAAGAGAATTAGGCTTGAATGGAGGACAAGCAACTCTCATTTCAAAAAATTTCTCGATTATCTGAAAAGTAAATGTAGTTTCAAATTTGAGGAGGGTAGGTTTCAATACACTTCATGAGATTCAGGAACTTGCTACTTCACTGCACCTGGATTTCTTCCACATTCCATTGATCCTTATTTTCAGGGAGTGATGCAACTTTCATGTGAAGTGTTTGAAGATGGTTAGGATTTAAAATAAGACGACATTGAAGACTTTCTGTCTTGAAATGAACAACACCAGGCTCAGATGTGCGAAGATCTGTCAACTGGAATGTGAAGAGGAAACAAATTATTGCCTCTTTCTTACAAAGGAAACTTGATGAAAACTGAACTTTGGATTGAACAGTGCTCAACTGAACACAACACGAGTTTCCATTTGTAGAAAGCACTCACCGTCTCCTCTGACTGCACAAAGCGGTGCATTTGCCTGCGCATGAAGATGCAACCCAAAAAGCGCTCCAGAGGGCACAGGTCAGGGGTACCATTGGGAACTTGGGGAGGCTGTGCATTGGGTCCAATGCCAGCAGGAGGCATGGAGCAGGGTCGGCACAGCACTTCCAGGGCTTTTTGAGTCAGCACAGTGGGCACCGTCGCGGCCCAGAATCGCGGCGGCAGTACTCTGGACTGGTGCCACATGTCTACCTTGTGGTCCGGCGAGTGCTGCGAGTGACCGGGGCGCGCCGGTGATGGTCTCGGCATACCCGGTGAATTGGGCCAGTTGGAGGCCGCTGGAGAGGCCATGCTTTGCGATGCTGGGAACGGGCTGCCGTCCATATGGCCTAAGGACACATTTTTAACAAGAGAGCTTTCAGAACTGTTTTTTTAATGAATAAATAAGGCCTACAATCATGAAAAATCAATTTTTTTTCTTTACCTCCTCCCATTAGCGAACCAGCAGGTGAGTGGCCGATCATGGAGGGCTGAGGGGACGCGCTGGGCATGGCAAGAGGACTTGCCATTGGAAGAGGGTTCGGTGAGCTGCCAGACATAAGGCCAACGCCTGGCCGACGCTGACTGGGTAACTCCTCCGATGGGAGGAGGTGAAGCAAGGCTGAAGGATGTAGCAGGTGATGATCCAAAATTGGGTTGCAGCTGATTACCCTTGATTTAAAGATAACAACAACCATTAAAGATGAAGCACTAACTAAAACGTTTCAAAAATAGTGATATCACTGGAAATCCAAATCATAGAAAAATGCTAAATCGATTATTAATAAAACAGTTAAATTACCTGCACATTTGAAGTCAGTGGACTGGCTGGTGTGTGAGGATTGCTACCAGATGGCGGGGTGAGTGGAGGATGGAAGCGAAGTCCTTCCCTCTGGCTTGCAGGTGACTGGGGTCCTCGCCCAGACAGAAGACTACCAGTCTCCTGTTCCAGTAAAACTGGAGAAGGAGGATTTTCATCCTCTGATTGTGACCGCCTCCTGGATGCATCTGCTTCTGTTACGTACTTGGATAAGAAAGTCTGAAAATAGAAGATATATAATCAGTTTCATCTCTCTCATGTGTTTTGGAATGGACTACTTCGCCACAGAGCAATCAGGTAAACACTATGTCTTGTTCATGCTATGTACCTTAAGAAGTCGAGTTGGCATCAGATCTGACACAACATTAGAACTCTCAAAGATAGAGTGAGCTCCATCTCTTATGCTGACACAGCCACCACCTTTGATCCGTAATTCTAGGCAATAGGTTGCCTGGTAAACCAAGCGCAACAAAGTGGGTGTTTGAGCTATGATTGTCCAAGTTTGGACAGGGACCATGGGTCTCTGAAATAGAATGCAAATAATTAAAAAAGAAAACTATGTAAGTTGTTTTAAGAATAATCACACCAGTTTTACATACATTACTATTAATGCCTAGTTGTGGGCTTGATGACAGATGCAAGACTGATGAGAGAGGTTCATACGTCTCATGGAGAAGTTGAATCAACAAGATTGCACTTTTGTGTTGATTCAGGTACATAATGAGTTGTTGCCTTGTCAAAGAGTGAGCCAAAACAGCCCTTCCAGACGCTCCTGAAAATTGTACATCATCTTTGAGCTTCTTGGGTCAACAAAAAGCAGATAGTGAAGAGAAATCTTTTTTTTTTAAATCTTACCAAAGCACAATGAAAATGCTTTTTTATCTTTAAGCCACTGAATGGTAACTGTTGCTCCTTTATCAGGACCATAACCAAGAACAAGCTTCAAATAATTGTAACATTTAACAAGGCAAATTGTTGGTAAATTGTACTTTTCTAATCCATAACATCTGGATAACTCCTCAGCAAGCTGCACAAAATTGAGGGGGGGGAAGGGGAGACAAAACAAGACATGTGAGATTAAATTTTAAAAGGAGTTACATGAATCGATGAACACATATTTGTGAGTAATAGTTGGGACTATACCGAGAAAATATGGTAGATGTGTTCCCAATCCGCCAGAAGAGCCTCAACAGTCCTGGATATCTGATCGATAGGAAGCATTTCATATTGCAAGTAAACAGGACGTCTATTCCCTTGTTCCCTAGGGTGTAATGATTGAAGAGGTGAACCGGCAAACACCTGAAATTTTGAAAGTGAAAGTGGAAGATTGAAGAACAGTGAAGAATATTGAGATTGAGATACGAGTACAAGAGACATTATGAAGATGAAAATATACTGACCAATTCTACCAACCAGGCTCGACCTTGATTGCGGGTGCAGGCCCTGATAGTTATTGATAAAAGACGGCGTAATAAACTCAGGTAACCAGATTCATTCGAGGAAATTCCCACAGGGGGAGGAAGAGTTACTAACTGAAGCATGAGACCGGTGGCACCAGACTCAACCTGAACAGAAATTCCCTCATAATTAAATCTGCAGTATGAAACACAATGCACCAAACAATTTACTTGCTGGAAGCTAGAAGCCTGATGAGTGACTAACATACCTGAATACCTTGATGAGGTATTTCTCTTCGAGTAAACTCTTGAGCCATTCCTAGAAAGGGGATCCTTTCATCACACATGGCTACAACATGGGCTAGTTCTGGTATGAAGTAAGCAGGATGTTTAGACCTCTGACGCGGATCATTGAATCCAACAAGTTTGCGTTTCCCATTGTTATCTGGATCCTCTACATTTGTCCATGGGCCATGAGTTGACACAAAGGTATCAAACTCAACAAAAGATAAGACCTTGAAAACAAAAAAAATTAAGTTAGTTTCGGGGAGTTACAGCTGCAGGGAAGTACTTCAGCGAGAAAGTATTGACAAAATTTTGTAAATCTTCTGAAAGTTTAAAGAATGTATAAGATCTACCTTTAAATAAGGTTTAGGAACCTCAGTGTCTCCATGTTCTTCAGATGATGAAGCTGCAGTTTGTGTCTGGTCATCATCACTGATTGAGGCTGGTCTCACTGTTGCTAGATAGAATGTACAGTCTACATTTAATACTGATTCCTTCCTCTCATGCAAGTCCACAATTAGAACAGAGCTAGAATGATGATGTAGCTGCACAAGCATGTGATGTCTTCCAAGTCTGAGAACACAGATTTACAGTGATTACAAAAAAAATATCAAGAAATACATACAAAGTAAAAAAAAATTTGCAAAATTTCATTAAAGATTACAGAGGATACATGAAGTGGTACCTCGATGCAATTGGATTATCCTGTGGCATCATCAATGGCAAACGCTCTTTCACAGAAACTGGCAGATGCATCAGTGTTTTTTCACAACGCCTTTGTACCACCCAATACCGCAACTCTGAGAGTAAGGTCGGTAATTTTGAACGATCGCCATTTAAAGCATTACTCAAGTCTTGCATCATTGGAGCATCATACTGCGGAACACAGCACTGAAGAATGCCGGAATAAGTTTCCACTGTCACCAGCATTTGTTCAGCTCTTTGACATGGCTGCAGGAGGGGTACACTAAGCACAGCTGGCACACCACCAAGTGTGCATTCCACTCCAGGAAGCATTGCTTGGATCTCAGTTTTCAGGTCTGAGAGACGTGATTTGGAGCGAACATATATGGTATGCACCAGTAGTCTTTCCACTGATAAAACTGCTGAGTGAATGGCTTTACCAGCAATTTCAACCTGAGCATAACACAAAAACAGTAGAGAAAGAGACCAAGCATTAAATATGACTAAGATGGGACAAAAAGGGGACTCACCTCATTGTGCCCAAGTGTTGGCGAGTGAACAACAGCAAGAGGCCTTGCACTGTCATGTTGGTCAACTTGAACAGTCAGTTTGTAGCCAAGTTCAGAGCGAGGCTCTCTCGTTGAAAGTTCACGCCAATACATGATTGCTAAACGCTTCCCGGGGGCATACTCATCAACAGCTATAAAATTCTCAAGTCTATCCCTCTTCAGCCTTAAGGCTTGAGAATACAGAACTTCCAATTGCAATGCTTGTGCAAAAAAATGAAGGCAGCTGTAGACCTGAAAGTTTTTTAAAATGACAAGTGAAGGGTCCCATGACTTATGAATATGTAAAAGAAACCAAGAGTATGTTCAATCACCAAAGTTCTAACCTCATCTAATGGATTGGAGTGGTCTGCAATGCGAGACTGAAGGACCTTGTGGACATACTGCACTTGAAGAGGATGCACTAGTGGTTTACCTTCTGCAAAATGTAAGATTAGGAAGGACATTAAGAATACATCAGTTCCAACATGACACTTTGTTACCTTTTGATTTTTGATACTGAGATGTGAAGCATTATGCTCTACAGTCACTTTGTAAACTCACCGCCTACATCTTTGTCCTCTACTAATATCTCAACATCAAGCAACCTCCATGGAATATTTGGGCCATCACCCATAACAGTTAGAGATACTTCAAATTCATGCTTCACATGAAAGGTGACTCGTCCTGTGTCAATCTAAAGTAGAAATATATGCTTCAGTCAAATAAAGTATTGAAAATAATATGCTTCAATGAAGTACTTGCAACAACTTTTACAGACCTTTAAGTTCCTCATTTGTGGCAAAAGGTTCCCAGTGACAAGTCGATGTTGAATGACCTGATTTAAGCGTTGAAGTGTATTTTTCTTTTCTGATGGAGTTATCGGGTCTGGTGGCACTATCTTTTCCTTCAATAAACAACAAAACACATAAAAATTTATTGAAATCAACCTTCATAGCAAGAAACTGCAGAAATGACTAGACTTCAAAGTCTTTTAGAGACTGAGCAATACTCACTCGAATGCATACTGGAAGCCTGCTGTAAGTTCCAGTGGTGAGAACTTCAACAGCGGCAGGAATATGAAAATTTGGTAAACGGGCATGAACCAGTGTTTCCCTTGCCATCCTGGCAAGCATATCAGCTGTGTCCACAAACAACATTGATTGCTTGTCAAGAAATGCCATTATGTGTGCAGATTTGTCCACTTTGGATGCAGAGTTTGCCCACTTAACAAGGGCAAGCAATCGGACAAACAATTGTCGAGTTCTTGAGGAGAAGTTATATATTTCTATTTTCCTTTCCATATCAGTCTTCCTTGGCAGCCTGACACAAAAAAAGAAAGCATTAATACATGAGCAATTGAAAGTCAGGAAATTTTCATGAGAGTTGATAACTTTCGAGTTCATTACTTACAGCTCTGCCAATACAGTAAGCTCATGATACGTCCTTTGAACTATGAAGTCAATCAACATAGCTAAACTGATTGATCCGCCCCTCTGACCCTCAGCAGGAATGGGCATCATAGGCATTTGCTGCCCCTCTAGAGGTACAGGAGCCATGTTAGATAAATTCTGGAAAAGAAAAACCATAACAGATATGCTTCTCAGCTTCATTTCTTCACTACATCCAAAATTCAGCTGAAATCCACTAACGTTGGGCTAAGGTCGGAATATATAATGTTACAAGTAGGGCAACATAAATAATATAAATCCAAATATTGACTGTCAAATGCTACTGAATGATGTTAACTTAAAAGACCTTAAGTATGCCAAAAGTGAACGAAACCTTGTGTAATACAGTTCTACAGAAATGTGTCAAAAACTTTAAATAGAAAGTCGATATGAAAGGTAAAGTAACTGCACTGACCTTCAGATCGAAATTTACAACGATAAATTGAGGTATTAACCTCTGTTTATACAGCACCTAACCTGCAACAACAGTGTTGTGTATACTTACAGGAATCACAGACAGAACAGATTGAGCTTCTTTGACGCAAACTAGCGGGCCAAAGCCAGCTAATCCATCTTCATAGGATTACATGACACATTCTGCATGAAGATAATAGGAACAATAATTCATTCTTTTTTTAAATTCCCACCAGCCACAGAACATTTTCAATCAACTTTTCAATCCTGCCGGACCGGCAACCACAGCCTTTCTCTTCTGCGAATAGAAGTGACTATTGAGTGTCAATACCGTGCTGGCCTTTTTGCCGCCCGCCCTGTTCAAAGAAATCTTTGAACCTCCGTGCTTTGAACTGGCTAAAGTTTTGCCTATCACTAAAAATGTCTTTGTACCAGAGTTATGTGCCAAATTACTTTTCTATTCCAGACATCCTTGCCTCCCAGGAACGTGTACCTTGCAAGTTTGAAATGCAAGTCAAACACTTAGGTGAGGTTATGTCTTCTTTGTTTACGTATTGTTTAGTAAAGCTTTCTTCGTTTGACACAAGTACTTTTGAACAGGATTTTTGGATCCGGGTTCTAGCAAACGAGACATTGACATCGGCACAACCATCGAATTGCCCTTTTGGATGGCTACAGTGTTACATTCCCAGCGGCCTGCGATTGCTGATGTTGGTTTGCCTAAGATTTTCAAAGAAGCTTACAGGTTGGTTTTCCATTATTAGAATTGTGTATTTCTGCAAGAAAGAGTTCTGTCCAATACCCCAATATTTCAGGGATATTATGAAGGCTGATCCATGTGTGGTTGATCTGCACAAGCTGGCCCAATTCTTTTATGAATTTGGCATGAATCTTTGTAAGTTGCAGCATAGAGAGGCCCCCGAAATTGTCAGTGTTCTTGTGGAGGTATGTGAAGTACTGTTTTTCACAGATACTCCTTATTTGTTGTCCTTGTAGCCTAACCAATCTGTTTTCTTTCCCTTTTTTTTTTCTTCCCTTCTGTCTATATTTTTCGACACGAAGTCTTTTAAGCAGAGGTTTCGGCAGATATTGGATTGGGCTCAACATTCTTCTATTGAAATATCAGAATCCAAAAAGTTAGACAACACTGAAAAGACTATTTATCAAACTGGAAGAGAAGTTGGAGCTCGTCTTCATACCTGGTTGACTGAGGGAGGATCCCTTATCACTGCTGCTGATATGGTAATACAACATAAGAAAATGAAGTTGACTCAAAAAGATCTCTTACATTAAGATTAAGTTGTAATAGCTATTCAACTACTGAGGGTTTTCCGCTGTAATTACATGCTAGCTATAATTATCACCATATCAAGAAGGCCAAAATGTTAACTGTGATAGTGCAGGTTGACTCCTTAATAAATTCTTATTCTCTTGAGTCAGAGCATTTTTTATCCTCCTTATTGGTAGCATGGTGAGGGCAGAGGGGAGGCTGATGCTTCTCAGAAATTGTGGGAACTGTCATAAGTACTGAATTTGGGCGAGATTGCTTCATTTAGAGACATTTTGCTGTATTGCAGGTCAGTAAATCCAGCAATCGATGTGTAATAAAAAGATTTTAATACTGAAACATATTGATATCTCAGAACTATTTCAAGATGAATGCACATCTGAAACATTTATAGACGTTCAAATTTTTTAACACTTCTCAAGACCTAAATCAGCTCCATGAGTTAAAAATTCAAGTACATAATAAGACATATTTCCACATTTAGAGATTTATGCCTTTCATAAAGAAGTTTAAGAATAAGCTTAAATTTCTATTGTCATTCATCCTGTTTATTGTTGTCTCGAGTCTTCCATGCGTACCAGCATTTGGGCTGACCAGCCACATCAAATCCAAAACCGTACAATAGCACACAATATGACTAGCAAAATCATACCTGAATCACAAGAAAATACAAGTTGTAGTTCTAACTTAGAGCAGTACCTAACTATCCTAATGTAAAAGTCCACATCTTAAATGTGACAAGGAGAGAGATCACTTCTAGACACTACCCCATTGACAGATTTCCTCTTCAAAATGAGACCTATGTCTAAATTTCCCATGCAACTTGCCAAGTCCAACAACATTCATCAACAAACTGCTCATAGCAAAGAATGAAACTAACACTAAAGGCATCCATCCAACAAATAAAGAGAAAAAGAGAGACTTTGGTAGATGAGTTAATAGATGAAGTTGTATCACTACAGATAGACTGGCCAAATAGAAATAACGAAGAAGAGTATAACAGCATTAAGGTGGCAAGAATAAACTGCTTCTATCACAAATTCTGACCAGAGGACACCATATAGTAAGGTGCAACAGAGAGATATTTCAGAGTGTCAAGAATACATACTTGCAAATTTTTAAAAAAAACTGACAATGGCCAACCAAAGTTTCAGATGATACACATACCAGTCCTATTTGAGCACTAGTATTGGACATTAAAATCAAGGGCTATTCAGTTTATACAAGACATGTGCCAGATGAACCAGAAACATTTGGCAGGTCTGTTCATCATTCAGACTCTTTCAATCTATGATAAAAAGAATTTTATAGACACTTTCTCATCATGAAATAGGACTGGACCCATCACCATTTCACCTGTTAGACTATTACTTTTGAGACAGTAAATTAGTAAGCCTGTAGCATACTTGCATCAAATCACATGGAAAAGAACACTTCCTTTTCTTTTGTAGGAAAAACCAAACAATTCAATGGAAGTTTTGTTTCCCACAAATGATCGATCCAAACAACACATAACAGACACATCCAATGGTGAAAGCAAAACAGCTATCATGAGATTAGAGTAAAACTTTCACAGCCCTAATAGATAGACTGCAGATAGCTACTTATAAAACCTCAATGCTTAGCCTCAGTAATGTTGTTATGAAACATGTAGTAAACCTAACACATAGACTCTGCCTCAGAAATATATGTTTGTTCACACTACCCAAAATTATACGATAACATTTGCTTTCACATTGACAGTCTTCAAATACTACAGTCAAGATCTTATCATATATTAGGATGCTCAACTGAACAAATACATAGATTTACATCACGGTATCACACTGACTCTGTTCAACAAATGATTATTCTACAAATGACAACAATAAAAAAGTAATGAATCAATGACTGATGGTCACATAAAAGCTCAAAAGAAATTATGAAATTCAAAAAATATACTCTGCATAAAATGAAAGGTGATCAGACACAAATAATGAGAACATGCCAGGACAGGAAGCCAACTTGTGTTTTAGGAGGGTACAGTAACTGCATGATATAATTTTCGAAAATATCACCAAGCACTATTCTGGAATTATGATGGAAACACAAAGACACTTATGAAGCACTAATGCAATGCAACAGGACAGTGGTTCTGCTCAACAAAATAAGAAAGAGAACATTTTAAGCCCTGACATTGCAGAGAGAAAAACAATAGTTCACAAAGGAATCAAATCAATCAGGCTGCTTTGAGGTTGAGTCATTCCAGAGGGAAAGAATGAACCCAAACGATGGAAGAGGTTTGATCTTTGTCGGTACTGCTCACAATCCGGGGAGTCAGAAGAGTCAGATTCTCCGTTGCCTTCTGAGCCTTGAAAAAGAACAGCAGCAAGCTGTTGGAACTAGAAAGAGAAAACAAAGTGAACTAAGAGATCGATAACAAACAATCAACCATGATAATAAGTGAATTTAAAATAAAGTTGTTGGCAACCTCTTTAGTCTGATCACTGTTACTGTGGTCAATAATATCAGATAAATCAGTTTGAAGGTACTCCAGAGCAGCAAAGCGATCCTTAGCTGCTAATTCCACAAATCTAGGAAAAAAAGAAGAGATACTGGTTACATTTCTGATCATATTGTGCTATCTTCCTTGATATAGTCATGACTTAATGCGCACCTGTGTTTGCGGATCATTAATTTGATGGAATGATCAAGCTGCTGTGGAGTTGGATGACAAAGACATAATCTCCAGAAATCATCTAATCGAAGTTTAGGCAGGCCTGTTCGTCCAGGATTTCCTCCAAACAGATAATGAACCTTGGTACAAGTAAAAACAAAGATTGAAGATATCTTTTGGGTCTCTTTTCATAGCTAGATCCTTATGAGTAATGTCATGATTTTAAAAATGTAGATGGATGTTAAAAGAGATGTTAATTAAATACCTTTTAGCTCGGTCATAGACAAGTTGATGAGCAAATCTTGGACAAGGTTCAATATGCCAGTACTGTTCACCAGTATTTTCATTTTTATATATGCAAGACCTGTAGAAGGTAGGGGCAAGTGGATAAAATTACATACAATAAGAGGGGGAAAGATTTTAAATAAAGAGGAAAAACATGCTGCTGAGAATCTATACCATGACAACACCTTACCATTGATTTTTCTTAATATAATAGACCCAAAAAGAATTTTGCACACTCTCCTCTCTCTTCTCCTTATCCTTGCTCAAGCCCTACATGTGAGAAGGAATAAGAATTACTACCAAAATTCACCATAGGCTACTTAAACAAACCGCACAAGAATCAAAAACCTACTGATAAAACATATATTTCATTTAGATCAGGATCAATCGTTGCTCTTTGAGTGAAGCCTGATGCAGGTCCATCACAGGCCCCTGATACTCCCCAGTCACAAACAGCTTGAACCATCTGAGTGTCAACATCTAAAGTATAGAAATCATTGAGGTACTCCTTCCCACGTTGACCAGCAAAAATGAAAAGTTTGCGGCAAACCTGGAGTAAAGCACAGTCTTATGGTTTTATGCAGAAAAGTGGGAACGAGAATGAACAAATTTGGAGTAAGACAACAAAAGACATACAGGATGAAACAACATAGAGTGCCCAACTCTTGATTTAATACGTGGCCCTCCAGGTACAGAGTCATCCCATAACATTTTCCAGGTATTTGTCGGTACATGGTACGAAAATAAGCCAGAAAATACTGGGTCTTGGCTATTAACTACATTTGCAGGGTTTCGATCATCAGAAACTCTGCAATGGAATTCAAATTCATTACGATATTATTCCAAAACCAGATAAGGGTACATATGATAGAAGTAGTTAAGGAGTACATACCCTATAGCTGGAGTTAAAACACGTCCTCCAAAAACATAGATGGTTCTCCGCTCTGAATCCATACACATCTGGTGGTCATATATTAGATGAGGGCCACCCATAGAGGCAGTGTCATCTGTTATGAGCGTCCATGTATTTGATTCAATGTCATATAGGTAGAAATCACTCTGTAATTAAGAGAAAAAGGAACATATGTTAACAATGCTGTCATCTCAGATGGCGACCTTCTACAGAGATGAAAGGAGGACAGAATACAGGAATGATTGTAGAACTTCAAATCAACCACGGTAAGAATTTATAGCTTAAAAAAAGGAATGAGAGATGGACTGCACCTACCTTTAGGTTAGGAGGAGACCGAAAATGAACATCAAGATACCTTCCAAGAGTAAATATTTGTCTCCTTTCAGGATCTAAACAAAACTTATGACATGAGCGTGCACTGGGACCTCCCTGGGGCAAAAAAGGAGAAATGAGACCATCACAGACATATGAAAAAGATATGTTCTTCAATGTTATACCAAGGGGTAAACACATACCTCAGCTGAAGTGTCAGCTGACACCAACTTCCACTCTTGAGATGGTATGTGGTACGCCCACAAATCACTCAAATCTTGGTTGCCATCCCAGCCACCAAATAAAAAAATTGTTTCACTAACTGGGTCAAGGCACATTTGATGACCCCCTCTCATTCCAGGACGATATTCTCGTTTGGCCTCCGAGTTGTTTGTTACCTCTGGGTGTTGAGGTGCATGCATCAATATCCATTCAGGCATATATTCTTGTTGTGAAATGTATGCATTAAACATGCCACCTAATGAGAAAAACATAGTCAATGAGCAGAATTTGGAATATCTCAATTGAATGTCTGCTCTTGAAAATTCTCAGGCCTAAAAATGCAGTTTGGTCTTTTGGCAGACTATGATGGATGGACAGAAGTTGCAAATGACTTTCATATACTCACAAGATACTGCCTCAGTCATGAAGTCTTCAGTCCCTTGAAAATCTCCCTGATCAACAAGTATATCATGAAGTTTAGTGAGGTAAGGATCCTCTAACTCAACTTGAGTTTTCCTTGGCAGAGCATCAAAGGCATTTGAGTACCTCATTTCTCGAAAGTGCTTCAGGCAATGACGAACTACCTCCCGTTCTCGATACTGAGAAAACAATAAAGAAAAACTTCAAAGTTAAGGATATTGAAAATATAAAGCTCACATTGAAAAAAATTTGGCAACTTACCAAGTTGAACCAATCAATACAAGGCTTTACAAAGTTCCAATCACTGATCCCATGCAGTTCAACAAACCAAATACTAAAATTAAAACTAGGCCCCCAAGACTGGAGAGGCACAATTTTTATGTATCTGCATGGAAGAGGCTGACCACCAACTTCATGTCGCAGTTCAAATGTTTCTGAGGTACTATTATTTTTTAATCCACTGAAGTAACAAAAATAGACAAAAATCATACAACTATCCACATAAGTAATGAATCATAAAATATTTTAATAGCCAGGATATCTATGGAAAGCTTACCCTTCCAATAACTCAATCATATTTTCATCATGAAGTCCACCATACACTTTAAACTTCTTCAGATTGCATACATGGGTCTTTTCATACTTTCCAAAAGTTATATTTTTGACAATAGAAACTTTCTGAAGCTTCAATATCAAGAACTGAAAGAAAGAGGATGGAATCAAAATAATTTTATAAATCAAGATAATATGTCACAGGTTTCAAAACTGCTGAATACCTGACAGGGATTGTTTGAATTTGATGACCAGCGAGATGATTGATCATGGGATTTGTTCTCCTGAATGTTCCTATAGAATTAAATGAATTGTTAAAGTATGTCTTAGCAATGAAACAATTTTAGATAGCAAAATTAGGTGAAGATAGTATGACTAATCATGGAACGTCAGTTGCCATCTAAGAGGGGAGCAAGTTGTTTGAGGAACCTTCTGAGACCTAACCTTTTAGAAAGAATATGACAATCAATTATGAAGAAATGGAACAATATTTTAAATACTGGAAAACTAGATGAAGAAGGGAAACCATCCATCCATTGCACCAACTTTGGCGACTGGCGTCAGAGTTTCGGTAAGAAAAACCTTACATAGTTTTTTTAAACAGTAAGCGACTCTAAAATAACAATAACTGTACAAATGCAATAAACTAAAAGAATAGGTCATAATGTATGAGCGAACTTTCGGTGTACAACAAACATTTAGGTTATGTTTTGCGCTCAATGTCAGTTCACTTTCTTCATGGCGTAGCAAATTACTCACTCCGGGACATACGTAGTGGCATAGCTAGAACATTTGTGTATGAAATAACCAAGCTTCCGATGGACAAGTTCCTTCAGGGATCCCATTTTCAATTAAACTGTGCTGATATGAATTTCATGTGTACATTTTCCACTTCAGCCTTCTACCCTTCCCCCTGATCTCACTGCCATCTGGATCGAATTAGTCTACCAGCTGATACTTATCAAGATGGCCATCAAGTCACCGTTTCCGCGGAAGAATCAAATTGTGGCTATGGCTGAGCGGGCTGAGCAAATGTGTCAGGAATTTAAAGACTCTCAAGAGAAACCCCACCCTACAGCACACTGCGAGGAGGGGAGGCAAAACACAAAGACAATCTCAGATGCACATAACTTTAATGTAGATTCCACACCAAACCAATTGTGGCTCATGACTACAGACACCATAAATTTGAGGAATGTTCAACATGTCTGACAATACATAGCACATAAACTGAACAATTTAACAAGTCAAGAAAATAAAATGTCTAACATTGTAGCAATCACTGCGTCATCCATCAAATGAAGACTCTACAAAGCAGACACTTCATAATAATTGGTTCAATGTATCACAAACAAGCAACAATCCGATAGAATGAAGGAAACTGCTGCAAAACAGGTGCCATAAATCAAATTCGATTTTGATCAAAAAATAAAATAGACTCTGCACAAACTTAAAAATAGGAAACAATATTGTATGTTACTTATAACATAGTTTTTGTTCAAAAATAAAAATACTCTTTTATGCTCATATGGCACAGAAATATGCACAATCAAATAGTAATGGACAAAAGAATGTCCAACTAAATGAACACATGCTGACTCAATGAAAAACAAAACTTCTTCTACATGCAACACCTTCCAGTCAATCTTACTTCACTTTGCAATGAGACTAGTCAGGGGAGACTGCAGTGGTGTCTGGTGATTCATTGGTGGGAGATGCATCTTCATTGGCTGAATTATCCGACGCACCTAACAGAAATACTTGATAAGATAAAATAATTGATACTCAAAAGTACACATGTAGTAATGTAATCTCTCATACCACTATTTTTGTCAGCATTTTTGCTGTGCTTTCGTCCCCTTTTAGCATAAGCTGGTCGGTTCTCAGTCTTTGGACGCAACTCTGGCACAAAATGCCACTCAATTTTGGTGATCAAATCTTCTATGTCCTTGTCTTCAATTACATTGACCTGAAGAGAAAAATAAGAGGAAGCTATGCAGTAACAAACTGATGAAAAAGAAAATTAAGAAAAAACATCCAAGTAATTACATACTTTTTCTTCAAGAAGTTTGCTGACGGCAGCCTTTGACCAGAATTCCATGCTTCAGTGATGATGTCCATGTCCACCTCTGCATCAACCAATGTCCTCCGGAGCAAGTAGGCCCCTTTCTCTATCTTTACGGCTACCTCTCATAAGCTGGAAGAAAACTGGTCTCAATGCATCCTGACGCTTCACCATTTCCTGTTGCTGGATCAATAGCTCCTCTTCACGTGAACATGGTTGAGTGTACTCTACTACACACGGTGTCAGGTTGGCCATACTGGTGACCACTGAATCACCTGCACCTTCATTATTCTCATTGCTGTCATCATGACAGATTTTCTGCAGCACCTAATCAAGAAATGAAAGCACAGGTGTTAAAATCAGTTGAACATTTTAATTTTGCTTCTGGTGAAGCCACAATTACGCTTCAAATTATTTACTCATGCAGAAGAAAATTAAAAACCAAGGTTCCAGTCAAGCTGCAAAAAAAAAAAAAAAAAAAAAAAAAAGGTTCTTTCCACCAGCCAAGACTGAGTGACAGGACCAACAGACCTTCACCTGCGATGTATTTGCTCATAACCAGAATTTCAAACAAGGAGTATCTATGAAAAATTAGAGATTCTAAGGACATAGAAAACCAACACCCAAAACCTGTATGCACCACCTCCACATGACTAAAACTACTGTAAAGTTGTAATTGGAGTGCAAAAGTGCATGCTCAACAAAGATGCATTGTTAATGCTTGGATGCCATTCCAGTAGAAATAAATCTTAAGTTCCTAGAATTAGTTAATTACTTGCTAAACATGATGGGCCAAATCCTTGTCCATGTCCTCTATGATCCCTAGAATAATCAACATCAATCAGGTTGTTCATTACGACATAGTTAGTGCTGCTATTCCCAGGACACACATACTTCCAAGAGAGATGACAGGAGGAAGAGAGGACAATATAAACAGAGAATAACCTGATAAGTAAGACGTGCTCTATCAGCTGCGCTCTCCAGGCATTCTTCTTTATTAAGTAGTGTAGTAGATACAGCTCGTAAGCTAAAGTTAGACATGGTCTTAATACATTTATCTTGAGCTATAGCAAAGCCATTGGCAAATCCAGCTACAACTTTCTTAAAGCGATCCAACAGGTTGGCATGGGGATATCGTCCTGCAAAAGCACACAAAATAATTAGACCCCCAGGTGAAAAGATTCCTGAGATAACACTGAGACTGACTATATCGAATTGAGAATGCATACCCAGGCAATGCAATAATAGAGCAGGGCATGAGTTTAAGGCCTCATGGAAGACTAGGATTACACCATCCTTGGCATCACCTCTCACTTCTTCAAGCCAAGCAATGAAATCTAGAAGGCCAGATATTTCACTTTTCGTCTTAATTGGCTGAAAAGGAGAGAGAGTTAGTTTATGTTGGAAAGAAGAGTAGAGATTTACTAGCAACAATGAAGCTGGTCATACCTTATTGTTCTTGATATGCTTCAATACTCTGTAACGGTGAATAGTTACCACCTTCAAATTGTGTCTACGTCTTGCTGCAAGGTTCAAGTCTCTACTGGGCATTACATACAAAGAGAACTGCTTATCAGGTGTGTAGGCAGCTATTTGCAGTATTTCATCAACAAGTCGCCTGCCCGAGAAATCAAGATCCCAGCCCACAATGCGATAGTTGCCAACAGGTAGTCCTTCTGCTTTTGGAATGATCAAGCGTGGTGTATCGCCATCACCACTGGCAGGTTTCTCAGAAGTCACCATTGTATCTGGAATTGAAGATTAAGAATGAGACCTCAAAGTACAAATCATGACAAATCCGAACATAAAAGAAAAATATGCAAAGGAGAAAGTTAGGCAATAACAAGTTTGACTGAGAATTCTCACCCCATCACTGTGCAGACAGATTTGGAATTCTACAATGAGTCATTGTGATACTAACAGAATCTCCAACAGAAAAAAGGACAGTTGACACGAAAATCAAGGAGTAATTTCCAGGGGTAAGGCTCACAGGAGGATTGACAATGCCAAACAGTACAGTTTGGAAGGGGCACCCATGATAGTTTGCATGTCGCAGTAAACTGATATCATGCACTATCCGGCAAAAAAGTATTTCCAATCTCTTGTTAATGTGGATGACAAGAGGAGAGGAATATGATTGATAAGGACTCATGATAAGCCCCAACGTAAGCTATGACAGGCACTGTGAACTAATTTTTCAAAGTTGCGCGCAGAAGTATAAGGTACGTACGTGATGTCAGGGAGCTTTGAGAGTAAAGCTAACAAAGCAAAGCCCAAAGAAATCAGAAGACGTGGTAAAGAGAGGCGGCTGGAGTGTCCGAGCACAGCCGAATAAGCTTCTCACAGCCACATAGTTATGAGCGAGCCAAAACGAATTGGGAGCTTCGTTTAGCAGATTGTAACAATGAGGGCTTACATTTGATTAGCTAGTTACTAAGGGCAACCACGGGTAATCACGCCACGCTTCGCATCACGGCAGTACCTGTACAGGATCTCGTCTGCCCCGCCCCGAGCGACCGGCTGAATGAACGATAGCCACAGTTGTGGGAGGTAAGGTAACGAAGTAGACAATAAAACGATTATGACTTTCATCAACTTACAGATTTGACAACCCACAACCAAGAACTTCCGCAGTAGATGGACGTCGTAACAATTAATTCGCAGAATCGGTCTCCCTCAGATTGACGTATTTGACTGTCGCACGTGGAGTGGGACAAACTAGCAAACGAGCAAACTGCAACAGGGGAGGGGTGATCGACAGCAGCGGTGCCTGTGAGGGATTCTAGAACTACACTTCATGTCCTTCCCTTCCCTTCTTCTTTTTCCCAGTCGAAGACAACCCGAAGCTACCCGAAGAAACTTCGGCTGTTTACGTTCTGTAGCGAGCGAAGCAAGCAGACGACGCATGATACCAAACATTGCATCCGTCATCCTGCAGTATACATGCCACTCAATTTAACAGAGCTTTTAGTTTCACTTCCTCGCACTTCTTTCTACCTGGATCGTCATAGAAGATTACATAGATGTTCCTTTCACTGATTCAAAAGTCGAAAAGTATCATGGGGATCGGGGAGAACATTAGTTCCCCGACCTCAGTGACCCCCTCTGCGCTGAGTGACCTCCAAAGCAAAACTTCAGATAAGCCATTCACACAAATGGAGAGCCCGTACTCTAACGACCGTGAAGTCAAGGAGTTTCAGGAGTTAATTTACGGTACGGATGGATTTTGCAAGTAGTGAGGTTCTGCGGGATGTGCTAACATTTGTGTGAAGGTTATGTTGTGAAGCCAACCATAAATCTTACATAAATCTTAAAATAAGTTGTGATTTCCAGGTTTTCTTGGTGTAGTTGGAGGCATCTTGACTTGCAAAATAGAACAACATTTTTACATTTTCTCTTGTTTGAAATGTAGATTACATCCGCAGCATCAAGGATCCAGAGAAACCAGCCACACTAGAGGACTTACATGTTGTTTATGAGGAAGGTGTACAGGTACATCTCCACGGAATCATTTTTATGATGGCAAATTCAGGGTTTACGAAGATATGTTTAATGGCAACTTTCCATCTGTCTGCTTAGGTGAAAGGAGTGACTTCTGGCAATGTGAAGATAGTAGAAATAGAATTTAATCCAACTGTTCCGCACTGTTCTCTTGCAACATTAATAGGACTTTGTATAAGAGTCCAGTTAGAAAGAACAGTGGCACCCTCACAACCATTTAAACTGGATATCTATATAAAAAAGGGCGCTCATAATACAGAAGAAGAGAGTAAGTAGTTAGTTCATACCTAAGTGCTCTCTGTAAATCATTTTAGGTGTGTATTAATTCTTTAACTCTTTATTTTCCAGTTAACAAGCAAATAAATGATAAAGAGAGAATAGCTGCAGCTATGGAGAATCCAAATCTAAGGAAAATAGTTGAAGAATGTATTCAAGAGGAAGACTGAAGAAAGACTGAACATATTATATTTTGATGGTGTATTGCCTAGGCAAAACTTACCAATAGATTTATTTTAATGATTCTAGCTGTATGAGCTAGTATGAGAGTGCTTATGGTCTACTGATAAACTTTAATTAGTCATTTGTTTTGATTACCATGTTGGTTATCTCATAGAATATGTATGGAGTGAAGTCAGGAGATTGTATGTTCCCTCATCTCAATATATTTGCTCATGAAGTGTTTGTAATAATTTCTACCTCTCCCCTTTGATTCCATCTAGAACAAACACGATGGATCAAATTGAAGGGACCAGGGAACTAGTTATTTTCCAGGTTAATTAATGCACAATTTATTTTCCATTTCTTTCCTTTAACTTCCAATATATTTTCAAAGACTCCAGAGCCTGCTGTATTTCAATGGAAGATAACATCTAAGAGTTTTGAGTCAAAGGTCTGCAACTGTGATGAGGTAGGGAAGTCCTCTGTGGCCTATCACATGATCAGTTATATCGGCATCGACAACAAAGAATTTGTACATGATAAGTTGATGGCAATGTCAGACAGGATGGTAAAACCACTTCTATTCAACCGTCTCGGTGCGCAGTCACATCGAGTCGCAAATGCAGTTGTGGGAGTTGTGGCTTATTAGGCAGAAGCGGGCAAAAGACGGCTAACCGTCCCCCTGCAGTGCGCGTGGTGCTCTCCGCCCATGCCACGAACACCATTTCATGACACCCTAACAATTCTCGCTATTCTCAATCGAGCCTATTATGCAACATTTCAGCTGCTTTAACTGCTGGTCCAGCCTTGCCAGATCTCCACAAACCATACGAAATTAGGGTTGCATTCCCCCATCTCCCATTCAGGCATGTACAGCCCCACTCGTCTCATCTAGTCTCGTCCGTGTACATCATGGCGGCCGGTCCTTTAGTGTTTACGGTCATTTTCACAAAATCTTCTTTTGGAGGCTATGCAGGGTAAAATGCCATGAAATACATGGGAAAGGGATCTTTAATTTTTTTCAGACATTACGAAAAATGTATATTTAGTCGATGGAAGGAGAAAAATTGATGAAAGCGTTTGTAAAAGTGCACTCTGCAGGATAAATTGGGAAGCTTTGAGAGCGTGATTCGGTTATAACGCCCCTACATTCGTCTCCGTCTTGTTTCTTCATGTTTCTTTACGACATAATGTTCTGGCTTGTGTCAAACTGTTTGTCAGCTTAGTGCGCGTGAGAAACTTGTTCGAAGCCTTGATACATCCAAAGTAATGCTCTTTTATTGTTCCCCGACTTAAAGTTTCCGTCGTGGGGACAGTCTTGCTGGAAGTGATGGGAGTAGTCTGATTATTGTGGTGCGTCGTCAACATTCATCATGCAGAACGGGTGCTCGACCGGTTCGGCTAGAAACCTTCTTGTACAGGAGTTCAAGGAATGGAAAGAACATAACAGTGCATCGCTGTCTCTTGTCAGTGATAGCGTATGCGAGGATGGCCGAGTCTGCTTGAAACTAAGTCTAGGACGTGACAAAGTCTTCTCCCTATTCTGTCCTGCTGAGTACCCAGAATATGAGGACAACTTTTTTGCTGAGTCTGAATCTGTTAACCACCTGTGGTTGAATGCATTGAATGAGTTCATTCTTGATTCCGCTGTGGGTTTAACCCTTGATGCCATTCTATGGAAGGCCAATTCTTTGGATTCCAGAGTGCGTTATAGCCCCTCCAACAGTTCAGATGAAGAGGATGAAAATGAAGAATTCATGGTTTTGGAGGAAGAGGAGGAAGAAGATCTTATGGAAAGGGCTCTCTGGGACAAAGAGAAGCAGTGGCGTGCTAAAGAAGCCAAGATCAGAGCTTCATTAAAAGAAGCAGACGAATCATCTGTACCATCCACCTCCGGTTTCTCAACACACAAGGATAAAAATTCGCTTCAAGTTTTCAGCAACTGTGGTGCGTCAGGCATCCTAACTAATGATTTAAAGCACATTATTAAAACTGCCCATGAAACTGGCATTGATGTGGAACCCATAGATAGCAACATATATGAGTGGTCCGTCAGGTTCAGTAAGTTTGACCCTAAAAGTAAGCTGCAACAGGACCTTGATTTGTTGAAGAAAATACATGGCATTGGCTATATTGAGCTTCAACTTGAATTTACAATGGATTATATCCATTCTATCCACCAGTGGCTAAGATGGTGCGGCCCCGTCCTGAGGGTTCAGTGCGCTTTATGCTCGCTTGTCTCAATATTTTGAAACTTTCATCTTGGAATCCAACATGTGGCATGATTACTGTCCTAGAAGAAATCAAGGCTTATCTAGCTAAGCATGCTATCTTACATGTCGAAACTGCATTTCTCCCCATTATTCTGCTCCCAATTGAGAACAGTCTCCTTCAGCTGGCCCTTGCTAGTGAAGTGATGCCACGTGATAGTACCGGTGCTCTTTGTAGGGCAAACATGGGCAGTTTTCATGCATTACCAAAGTCTGGCCTACTGAGCTCGTCCAGCACATCTGGAACATCTAGTTCAGCGGGACCATCAGGAGCATCCAGTTCATCCTCAACATCAGCCTCTGGCCCAACTGGAGCATCTGGCGCTTCTATGTCATCATCTGCCTCAACCTCCTCCACATCATCAACCTGTTCCCTAGCATCAGAGACATCTAAGACATCTACTGTCAGTGATGAAATTGATAAGTCCAATCCACCTGCTTTTGTTCCTACACCATCTTCTAGTGCTGTGTTTTCTGAAGACTATGCTGGCCCAGTGCTTACACTGACTACATCTGCCCTTTTGAAGAATAAAGTCATGAATGCTTTGAGACGTGAGCATAATGGCAAGAAACCAAAGTTTCCAGATGGCACTGGGTTACAGTACATTCAGTGACAAGGGCTGGGATATCAATGCTCATATTGCTGTTGAGAAAGAGAAGGACAAAAAAATTGAAGCAGTTCTACAAACAATTTTAGTTGACTTGCAAGAGTACCTGCAGTATTATGACAATTTGGGAAAACCCTCTGATGAGCCTATGCTTGAATCGACTGATGGCTCTGATATGAGTGATGAGGCGATGATATGCAATGGGCAACCTAGTCAACCATCTCCCTCTAAAACAGGTCAGATACCCTTTTATCGAACCGTTTTGAAAATCATTTTTACCTGTATTCTATGATGTTTCTACCAGTTATGATGTCCTCATACCATGTTTCTACCTATTTCCAGTTCCTGAATCACCCCTGCAGGTGTATCCGATTCTGCCATGAAAAACAACAGTGATATAAATCAGCTATCAAGTGCTACGAAACCCCTTTTACCCAGCCAGAATGATGCTACTCGGCAGCTCTATGAGGCTTTAGAGGCCTCAACCCTAATACCGTACATTGAACAGAAGTTACAGGTACATCCAAGAACCTTGGTAATACAGGTAGTTTGGTATTTGAATTTTGTACATGCCTGTCTGATATCCTTAATTTGGTTTTAGGTGGATTCTTTCTTAGAGATATGCCGGCATAAGGCAGTGTACAGATGTGTGATTGATATTTTATCTCAAATAGCTGGAAGACCATGGTTGGCTAAACTGCTCTGGAAGCAGCCCGGCCAGAAGAAGTCTATCTATTCTCTTCTTCTATCCATCAAGGACAAGGCACAAAAAGTGTTGGACAGGTATGGTCATTGTCAAGAATTTATCACTCACCTTTTTTATTTAAAAAAGGCGTTATGAAACTGAAAAATTTATGGTACCCCATGAATCATATTTTATTTTCCAATTTGGAAATATTTTGAACAATCTTTTGCTGAAGCTTTCACTCACTTTAACATGGGCACAATGGGTGTTCCAGAATTCAATCTTTGAGGTTTTTCCTGAGATTTAACTTGAACCTTGTACTGCTCTTTATGTTCTTATATCTTCCATTCCATATCTTGTCCACAGGTATAAAATGGCATCTGAATCTAATCATGCTAAAAGTGAAAAGAAAGGGAAAAAGCGTGCCAACTCTGGGAGTAGAGATAAAGATAAGACCACCCGAAGAAGTAAGGTTGCTTCAGCCTCCAATGCCAATGCTGCAGTTATGGATAGCTCAGAGGATGAGGCAGGTCCCTCAGGAGCACTTGGGATCAAGTTGTTGATCTCTCTGACTTAGATGGCTTACATGGGGACTACTCTCTAATGATGATGTACTTGCCAATATTGATATGTGCCCTCATGGGTCACTATCACCTCAGAAGAAAGGAGGTGTTTTGACTAGGAGTGCCATTAAAGGCCAGAAGCCTGCCAAAAGTCCTTGGACTGCTCTAAGTCCATCTTCTAAGGGATCTAGTATGACTGGAAAGTCTTCTGGCAGTACTAGTAAGACACCAACTGTTCCTGGTCCTGTGATTGCATCAAAGGCATCTGCTAGTGCTACAAAAGCTTCAACCAGTGCATCTAAGGCATCTGCTACTGCTGCAAAGCTTCCTGGCCCTGCTCCATCTAGCAAGGGTTTGGCTTCTGTAGCTCCCAAAGTGTGTCCTAGCACTTCAAAGGCCAGCACATCAAAAGCTGCTGAGGGTATTCCTCAAACTGCTGCAGTGGTAGATGCTGCAGCATCGGCTACCTCTGGACCATCCCCCTCCACTGGTGCAACTCCACCAGCCATGAGCTCATCAACTTCTGGCCCCTTCTACAAACTCAAAATTTTCCATGGCAAGCTTGATGGGAAGCTCAAAAGCTCAAGTTCGGGTGGTGAGTCGTCATCATCTAAAGGTAAGGCAGTCTTAAAAGAATAACTGAAGACTTGATGTCATGTCCTCAAACTTGTCTCACAATAGTTTTCTTTCTTCCACAGATGAATCCAATTCTGTAGGTTTTTCAGGATTTCTCTCCAACATAGGATTGTCATGGCCTGCTGCATGGTCTGTAGTTCATCATGATCATGAACCTCCACCTATAGACATGACAACACCTTTAGATCCTGCTGGTAGGTGCCTAAATAGTCCACATATTATGACTATTCACTCAACTAACATGCATTGTGCTGTGTCTGTTTTATCCCTCAGTCACAAGATTGCCTAAAAAAAATATAAATGTCAGAAACAATAATTTCCTGAAGTCCTTATGCAGATTTTTTCTTTCTATTTTTTCTGTTTTTTAGGTGATGAGCAGCTAGCTCAAGATTTCTTTGATCTGGCTATTAAGGTAGAGAAAATTGTTCATGATCTTGGTTACCCTGGTTGTGATTCTCCTGAACACTCAGATGAACCATTAGAAGCCCGACGAGTATCTGTTATCACATCAACATCTGAAGCCCTGAATCAAGAGCTGGCTACTGTTTACATTTCATCTCTGAAAGATATGCAATTTGAGAGTTGTGATATTGATGGTAAGCTTAGTGTTGTGAGCTCACAATATTGTAAAATAAATGTAAAATTTTTGGTTCTGAAGCTGTTTGAAATTTGAATTTTACAGTGACAAATGCAACCTCACATACCTATGCCTCATTATTTAATTCTGCTTTGCCTCCTGGCCGAGCCCAAATGATGAGAATTGCTCAGGAACTAGCATCACTCTGTACATCTCTGCCCCTAGATCTTGCGTCTGCTGTATTTGTGAGATCTGTAAGTTGTCAATGTTTGTTTGTTTTCCACCACTTAAAATCCTATTGTGTGCTTAATTGTGATGTTAGTTAATTAAGTAAACTCATCACTGTATGTTTCTTCTTTTGTAGGATGATGCTAAAATAACCCTCCTTAAGGCCTTGATTATAGGGTAAGTTACATAAATGCTCAATTTTTGGTTGATTTATTACCTGTTGTTATTCTAAAGGCACAATTATGTCATCCATTTCCAGACCTGAAGGAACCCCATACGCAAGTGGGTTGTTTCCTCTTTGATATATTTCTTCCTAGTAATTATCCCAAGTCACCTCCTAAGGTGACTCTCAGGACTACAGGAAGAGGTACTGTTCGGTTCAATCCAAACCTTTATGCCAATGGAAAAGTGTGCTTGTCTCTACTTGGCACATGGAATGGCTTGCAAGGCGAACAGTGGAATGAGACCTCCACATTATTGCAGGTATTGCAGCAATTATCGAAAAATTACAGAGGAAAATATAGAGATCACTAGTTTTGTGAATGTTATACATTGATTTCTTTCTTAAAAAATTTCAGGTTTTGGTCTCCATTCAAAGCCTGATAATGGTCTCTGAGCCATACTTCAATGAACCAGGGTATGATTCCATTGATGGGTACTCCAGATGGAAAGGCTGCCAGTGAAAGCTACAACCACACTGTGAAACTGCAGACTGTGCGTCTAGCTATGATAGAAATGTTAAAATATCCTCCAGCAGATTTTGAGGATGTTGTGAAAACTCATTTCAGAATCAAACGGAGGCGAATAATGCAGGTATGTGTGTTGGATGTCTTAATCATTGATGTTCCATTCAAAGTCTTTTTTGAGATTTCAAACATGTGCCTCATGTGTGCTTTCAGGATATTGAAGATTATATACTTCTTCATCCATCTCAGTCCAACTTAGCCAAGTCCTACAAAACACTTAAGGCAGAGTTAATGAAGCTTAAGGACTGAAGGAATGCAGTATTTGTTCTCTCAAGGACGAGTCAAAGATTTATTGAAAGGTTCCACTTCCTTGTCTCTTTGATACGGATGATTTTCCCTCCCTCTCTGCTTGTTTTGTCTGTCCACCCACTTTCTTTTCATTGTATGTTGTGGGTTTGCAGCAATTTTTCATTTTGCAGCTGAAATGGAAATGTGATCACTTATAGACTTGATAGTTATGCTTATCTTGTTTTAACATTTATCTGTATGTCAAAAGGGATGACCTAAATGTAACATATCTTACATAGCCATAGTATCTTTAGTGAAGCTTAAATGCAAAGAAGCCTGTGCTCAAAATCTCCCACTTTTCTTTTCCTTTTCTTTGGTGGCAAGCTGATGGTAGAAAATTTCAAATGTTCTTCGGAGTAATTTATTCTTGAATCAAAGATGTATCATAGAAAATTTAAAATTCAAACCTGCTGAGAATTTTGGAAGCCTGATTATTACCTCTGTTATCTAGTCATGTTGAGGCAGCTTCTCAAAAAGTTATTGCATCTTATAGTTTGTTCCACCACATTATGTGGGCAAGGTTTCAACTGTATACCTTCATTTCTTTATTTTCATTTGGGTCCATGCTGTAGTTTTGTGGTTTCATAGGTTTCTTTGCATTGTTCTTGTTTTCCTTTGCCCTTGTGTGGACAATGTGGTTTGTGCAATTTGTAAATAGTGATGCTAGAGTATCTGATTTCTTTTGCCTCAGTTTGATGGCAAAGATTATATTGTTTTAGCGCCCATTCTGTTAAGCGTTATTAGTCTTTTGCATTAAAATTTAGGGTAGGGTTTATAATTCCAATGTTGATTGATAAGAGCTGCAGATCATTTGCGTTGTCTGCCTAACTGTTTCTAGAATATTCAATTCCATTTCACCTTACAAACTAACTTTTACATCTTGTGATAATAGGTTGTTGTGCTCAGCATTCAAAAGTATACAAGTTTCTAGGGTAAAGTTTAAATTCAAGAGATGCAACACTCATGAGATTACTGTTATGGTGTTTCTTCATGCCTCTTAACAGAAAGAGGTTTGACATGTTACTTAAGTTCCCTCCCTCCCTCCTCCCCAATGCTTATGGATGTTGCATTTTATTCTTAGTTGTTTGTTAGCTGATTCCATTCTTCACTTGTTTGCTGTTTAGTCTTTGAGTCCAAATTAATGCATCTGATAAGGAATTGTTGAGTTTTGTCATGTCATAATTTACACCATAGATTCCTGCCCAGTGCACACACTTTTTTCCTTTTCTGTTTGGAAACCTTTTTTCTTTTTAGAGAACATCAAAATTTTGGGAAAGTTCATGAGGATAGTGTTTGTTAAGAGTGATTTTAAGTCTTTGGAGTGTTGTAAGACCCAATGCGGAATGGTAACTGCACTATTTAAATTACAGTGATGTGAGGTTTTCTTGTTGCTGACACAACCCGGGCTCAGGAATGTGTGCTTCTAAATGTTATGTTTGGAAGAATGGAATGTGTCTCCTTCTTCCTCAAGCAAGAGAATTAGTTCTCTTCTCCTGTAAATAAAGTTATTGTGGTGCATTTGTTTCATTGAACTTGATCTTCAAGACAATTTATATTTTGTTGAATTTCTAAAATTAATCCAATTAGATTGTATGTTCTTTCTGTTAATTCTCATCAACCTCAGATATCATTTATTTTAGTATGTATGAGGTGAGGTTAGCAAACTTTATTTTCCTAGTCTCTGAAAATTTTAGATTCATCCCTCTTTTCATTATTTAGGTGTTGTTGAATGAGAATGCTTGGATTATAAGAACTTTCTCCAACTATTGTTTTTTTTTTTTTTTTTTGAACATGGCAGTGTTTCATGTATCTATCTTCTATGTGATTGGCCAAATAAATACCCAGTTTATTTAGTTGTCTTCTTTTGCAATTTTTATGATTCACTTGACTGGTCATTGAGATGAGAGTAGATGAAGAGATAGCGATAATGGCACAAGTCTTACCCTACATTCTGTTTACTCTTGCATCGGAACTGAATTCCCACTGAACCTTTAAAATCTGGAGCTGGAGATAACATCACGAATGCATTCATATCATGCCATATTCTTAGAGAGGAACAGATACATCAGCACCTTTTATGGCAAATGGACCTGGTTAGGCCGAGGTACCACTCGAACATGGTACAAACCTGTAAAAGATTGAAACAAACTGCCCGAAATTCTTTTGAGGGTAATGCTTATTCTGAATGACGTTGAGTAGGCTCAAAGAACGTTTATTGAAAATTGTCTGGGGGATTTCCCCGGCTCTGGGGCCCTTGCTAGTGGCGCCCTCACTGGGGTACGGCGACTGAGCGGCAGCGGTAGGCAGCAGCACGCTTGCCGGCGAGCCTAGGCCCGCCGCCCGCCCCACCACCGCCCGTGAGCGGCCCGCGCCCGCCGCCCGCGCGTCCGTGCTCGGCCTGGCTCGCCAGTCGATCGCCAGACCGCGGGAAGGCAGGAAGGTTCGTGCGTGCCTTTTTCGCAGTGATCGTCAAAGAACCTCCTCATCAGGCGTGGGATCGGAAGATAGCGCCGAGGTGACGTCTTCGACGAGTTGCCTGCGGACAGGCGAGGTTCATCCTCCCTCTGTCCAGGGCCGTCCTGGTCCCGAACCGGCTATACTCCAGGCTTGCCTGCGGTTCTGGATGTGGGTCCAGGAGGCTGCGAAGCGGGATCAGTTATCTCCGCCCTCGCGTCGTGTCGTCCCGTTATAGTGAAGAGGGAAGTGGGAAGGGAGTGCTAAGTGTCTCTAGTGAGGGAGTTGTTTACTCCAGGGTTTTGGCCCGTGTCCGGTCGCCCTGGAGGCAGTGTTCTCAGTTGCTTCTCAGTTGCCCCGGCCCGAATCCCGGAGCCCATAGGCCGCGCGCTGAGAGCTGGCCGCTCACCCCCAGAGGTTAAGGGCCGCGCAGGCCGCGCAGCGACTCCACCCCACCCCCACCCCCACTCTACCCCTCTTACTCTCCCGCATCTCTGCAACCCCCCGCCCTCCGTCGCCACCCCCGCCAGCGACACACCTCGCTGGCTCTGCGGGGTTTCACTGGATTCCATTCAGTGAATCCAACTGCGGTACCGAGGATTACGGTGGACCAACGCATTGGATATTCTGGATACGCGCCGAACTTAAGGTGAGTGTTATCATAAGACTGCGGCCATAGAGTCTTTGTCGGTCAACTAGGGGTGGTCCCGTTCCTACCCCCTCGTCTGAAGTATCCATGACTAGATCCAGTCTGACCATACCAGAATCAGAAGCTTCTTGAGATGCCTTTTTTAAATGCAACCTTCGAACGTAACCGCTGACCACGACGTACTGACACGTCTTGGAGCATGCACAATGGTCAGCAGGGTAGGTCAGGCAGGCGTGACCCTCTCCTTTCATACCCTTGCTGGGACCGAAAGGACCAAGCCCAGCTGCCCCGCTCCTTTTCAGCTCGAGTAATGTTGACGATGACCTCCGGCCAGGGACAGCCTGTAGACCGTTTCCTAGAACGGTATTACCATGGTGCCGGCTTTGGCTTGTCAAATCCCACCTCAGCCGTCAAGGGCTGCCTCGGATGCTGGATCGGAGTGCCAGCACTGCTTGTTGTTGCTGCACTGCAGCCCCAAGGGTGGCCCCAAGGGGAGCCCTCCCTCCGACCCAGCCGCCGGGCTTCCAGCGTGCTTCCAGCCCCGCGCCCTCTCCGCACCATCTCGCCCGCTTCTTCCTGTCATCCACCCCCTGTAGCCACCCTCGCTGCTCCTTGCGTCCCGCTGAGCGGTCGCCGGGGCGGGGCGGGGTGCGCGTACTTGGAGTGAAGCGGGGTGGTGTAGGCCGGCGCGGGGCGCCACGCTGGCGCCACTACGTAGGTGCCCGGCCCAGCCAGCGCGGAGCGCGGACCCGAGTTTGGTTGAGGGTGGTGACTCCAACGGAGGGGTGGGACGAGGCGGGAGGGTGGAGCGAGCGGTGGCAAGCGGCTAGGGCTGAGCTCCGGCTCTGCCCCGCGTCAGCCTCGCGTCAGCCCCCGGGTCCGGGGTGAATCGGGACGGGGCAAAAAAGTTTCTGGCAGTTCTTCAGGAATTCACAACATTTTCAGAAGTTTTAAAATCGTTTCCTGCAAAGCCCGAGGAACCTTTCATCAATTTTAGGTCCGCGAAAGACATCTCACAGACCATTCTTCCAGACAAACTGAAAAGTTTTTCCAAAATCTCCTTCACTGCAGAGGAACATGTGTTGGGAAATCACGATGAAACTGTCGAAAAAAATTTCTGCAGTTTTTTGGGAAATCCCAACTTGTTTTTTAGGGTGAAGGCTGCGTCAAATGCACCCTGCGCTAGGGCGTGCTCGCGGCTCGCGGCCAGCTCACGCACGCTCCGCCTTGGCTACGCCCTCTCGTGTCTTCGCATGCGTCGGCCAGCCTCGGCGAGGTAAATAAAGAGCAGCTCGCACCGCGTAGCATGGCGCGCACTGCTCTAGTCGGGAGCGAATGTCTTCATCCATGCCGTAGTAACTGCAGTGTGCAGTGCGATACGGCACCTTTTTCGGAATAACACTCTAACTGCTGTGGAATCCCTATATAGTTAGGCTATTATTCCGAGGAGGTGCCGGATAGGCGAAGCCGGCGAAGCCAGCGAAGCAGTCCAACGACGTTGTTATTGTCTAACCGACGGTCGTCAAACGGCGTCCAAACCGGCCCCCGCAATGCAGCGTGCAGCCTATAGGTGACAGGGACAGTGACAGTGCGAGCAATCCCTGGTCAGTGCGGCGGCCAGTGCCGGCTGGGCCGGCTGGGCTGGCTGGGCTGGCTGGGCTGGCTGGGCTGGGCTGGCTGGGCTTGTCGCGCTCGCCTTGGCTAGCCTTGGCCTGCCTTGGCCTGCCTTGGGCCCTTGGCCCTTCTTGGTCCAGCGGCCGGCCAGTGCGCCCGGAACAGCTCGTGCGGTAGCACTCCGCGCCGCTCGGACCGCCAGTCGCCGTCAGTGCGCGTCAGTCGGCATCGACCCCTGACGGCGGACGCTACGCCGCGCTACGCGGAGCCATGGCGGAGCCCGCGGTTGCCGTGCAAGATCAATACGCCCGCGCCTGCAACCCGCGGCCCTCGGCGGCCCGCCACGCCCCGCGGCTTGCGCAACACGCGAGACGCGGCCGGTGTCTGCTGTGGCTCGGACCACCCGGCCGGCGCGGCGCCGCCCCAAACTAGCGCAGCCGGCGGCGCCGGCGCTGGGGGAGGCCTCATCAAATTTCACTCTCCGGGCTCAGGTACGGGTACGGCTGGGGCTGGCTGGGGCTGGCTGGGGCTCCGAACGTGATCGAAGGTGATCCCCATTCCGGGGCGGGCCGTTGCATCACGCCTCCTCGCGGGGCTCAGGGCTCGGGGACCAGCCGGGCGCAACGCGTGACACGCAGTGCACGCAGTGCACGCAGTGACACCCACTACAGTGACACCACGACGCACCACGCCACGCCCGGGCTGGCGCCAGCCGGCGGCCACCTCGGGTTCCCGGGTAAGCATAACGTCGTCGCGACGCTGTCGCATCGACGCCCGTGCGACTGTGGCGTCAGCGAGGGGCGGGGCGGGGCGGGGCGGGGCGGGGTGAGGAATGTGCACTGGTGTGCACGGCCCGTGGCAGTTGGCGAGTGTAGGCTACCTGTGGCTAGGCTAGGCTAGGGCGCTCGCAAGGGTGACTAGGCTCGAAAAATTTTGTACACCGGAAATGCGAATGCATGAAAATGTAGTGAAATGCATATAAAATGCAGTGCCCAAAAATGCTTTAAATGCAGCCAAAATGCGGGAAATGCATCAAAATGCACAAATACTGCCAAAAACGTCCCAAAATGATCCCGAAAATGAACAGAAATGCAGCTAGATGCATGAGAATGCAAATGCAAGAAATGCAGTAAATGCACAAAATGCACGAAAATGCAAGAATTTGTGCACCAAAATGCGAGCCTATTTCCCCTTGGGCGCACGCGCACCCGAGGGCGGCCTGGTGCGGCCCTGCCGGGCCCTGCCCACACACATCGGTTGCCATTGAGCCGGCGCTGGGGCGCCCTGTCAGCCGGAATGCGAATATGAGCGGGCGAAACGGCGAGGCGAGGCGAGGCGGCCAGGCCGTCATAAAAGCGCGAAACTATCAGAATGTGGACGACGCAAGGCCATCGCGTGGGACCCAGTGGGACCGCGGAGAGCAGGGTGGCCGAGGCCGCGGCGCCCGGGGCACCCAGCGCAGGGCTCCGTCATGGCCCCGGCATGGCTCTGCGTGGCTGCGACTGGTTTGATGGCTCTCCAGAAAAAGGGCCGCACGGGATGCCTTATTGGAGCCGCGACGGCCGCGACTCGAATAGCTGGCAATCGAATGCTGGGCTGAATTGGAATCGGGGCGAGGCGATAGCTGTGCTGTGCTTTGCTGTGCTGTCCCAGCGTCCCTCGTCGCAGCGACCTCGGGTGGCTACCCTGCCCCGCCCTGCCCCGCCCCGCCTCCTGCTTTCGCGTATCTCGTCTGCTCGCCTCTTCGTCAGCGGCATTCCTCCGTGTCGCCGGTCTCCCTGGCGACCGACGCGACGACGGCCGATTCGATGGCTGAACCCCCTGCAAGGCCCGCGGCAAGGCCCCTGCTCCCCGCCCTGTCCTGCCCCATCAGGGCACTCACACCATCACACCTCGGACCCGCGGAGGCCTGGCGGAGGCCCCCGCGTCCCGTCCACAGCGCCACGGTTGGGCTCCACTTGGTCACGCTTGCGCCCTGCCGGTGCGGCCCCACGCTGCCCCCATGCGGCCACGCCCAGCAGCCCAGCCCCGACATCCTTCCCTTTGTCCAAGCCCAGGCCCAGGACGCCATGGCTGGCCGTTGGCCCGGACAGGGCCCGCCATGGGCTGGCGCTGGACCGCGTCGGAGGCGACGATCCCGGTGTGCACGGCCTCCACCGTGACATCGGGCGTCGCCTTGGTGTTGGCGCGCCGCAGACCCTGCTGCTGCAAACCCTGCAGCGCGGCCAGCAGCGAGCAGGCTTGGGTCCGTGTGCTGGGCGGAGACACATCAGGCCCCCAAGGCCGCCCTCTTTGCGCATGGCTTGAGTCGCTGCCGGCGACGAGACCGCCTAGCGCCTAGCGCGCGGCCTAGCGCCCTGGCAGTGAGGGGGGAGTGTAGAGACAGGTGCATGGTGTGCGAGGCGAGACCTTGATGAATGAAAGTCACAGCGTGTCGCGGCTGGCCGGCCGGCCGACGCCGCGACGCCCATTGACGCCCGACGCGGCGCCGCCCACGCAGTGCCACGCAGTGCCACGCAGTGCCACGCAGTGCCACGCAGTGCCACGCACCCTCTCGTGGCCCTCCCACCCCCTGGCCGTACCCTGGCCGCGACATGTCTGCGGTCACAGGCCTCGTAGCCCGCATCCCTTTGCAACTTTGAGCACACCCTGAAAGCCTCCCCGAGTGTGCCTAAGAGTGTAGTGTATACGGAGCGTACGTGCCCCAGGCCGTTGAGGGGGTGCCCCATGGGGCGCCCCACCCCGGCCCGGCCTGTACTGTGTGAGATGTAGGGCAGGAGGCCGACCGGCCCTTTAGGGGAGCGAGGGATGGGGTCCGCGTGGAGGTACTAGACGGCCTGCGCGAGGTACCCGCGTGGGGCTTCGCCACACTCCGCCACGCCGCGCCTCCGCGACGCGCCCGGCTTCACTTTGGGCTTTACTGCCTCTCAGGGGGTGGGCCGTGTCATAGACAACCCCGCCTGATGCTCTCGATGGGTTTGACCCTCCCCCTCGCCTCGTGGTCCGCGGTGTGACCCAGCAGCCCCCGGCGCTTTCTGGGTCAGCGGCAGCCGGCGGCAGCCGCACTCTGTCGGCTTACAGAGAGCCGCTGAGGCCTGCGGCGACCCAGCGGGCTTTGGGCTCTCGGCCTCTCGGCTTCTCGGCTCTGACAGGTGTCGCCAGTGCGACCGCCGCAGGGCAGCGAAGCAGGGCAAGGCAGTGCATCGGATCAACGTGGTGCGACGAGGAGCTCCAAGCCGGCCCACCCCGGAGCCGGACTCCGACTCGCTGACAGCGACTGGCCCGGCCCCAGAAGGCCTTACGCCCCGCCAGCCCCGCGCCGTCCGCACCCGATAGGGCAGGTCGACTTCCAGACAGACCCGGAGCAGCCGGCCGGCCCCCCGCCGAGCAGCGGCGGTTTCGCACTCGGTCGCGGGCCGCGGGGCCCGGGCTGCGGGCGGTGCCCACGCGCGGGGCCACGAGCTGCTGCCCAGGGCCACTGTCAAGGGATGCAAAAAGCCAACGGGAAACGGGCATTTTTCAAGTTTCACACCCATCGTATTCAGCAAAATTAATTTTTTTAAATCTTGTAAATCACGATCGTACCCTACGAAATTTTAAGTTTTTGCGTGGGTAGTAGTTAAGTATTTTTAATTCTCTTAACTTCCAAACCTATTTCGTAGGGTTGATAAAAAATTTAGAAAAATAATTTTTGAACAAGTTTGTTTGCTGCTGCTGCTTTACCCCCACCTTTTGTGACCGGCCCGGTGGCCGCCCAGGTCGCGGGTCAGACACCGGCCCAGTGGCCCCTCGACGTTCCACTTGCTTCGTTGGCATAACCTGTTGCGATGCAGGCCGGCGGATTGGAGCCAACTTGAATGGCTGCTGCTCGAGCCCTGCTCGGCCGGGTCGGCCTCGGCGTGCTTCGGCGCGGCCGCGATGACACCAAGACAAATAGTGTCGGCCAGCCGAGATCGAGGCCCAGCCGGGCCCCACCCGGTGCCAAGGGCAGATACCTCGCTGGATGCTGGATGTGTACCGAGGCTGATGGGCTGCCATGACGCGCACACCGCGCTGCCTGGCTGGCAGCGTCGCAGCGTCGCGCTGCACCGGACGCACCACTCAGCTGTGATTGGGTGCGTCCGCCCCCGCCCCGCCCCGCCCGGCTCGGTACGGCCCCACTGCTTGGTGGGGCTGCCGCTAGGGCTGCCGCGAGCTGGTGTTGTCCTTGTCCCATCCAAATCCCCGCGGTGGTCGCGCAGGGCGTCATGGCGTTGTGTCGCGTCGTGTGGCCGGTCAGTGGCTAGTATCGCGGGCGCAGCGAGGGGAGAGGTGCAGGTAATTTGGAGCTCGGCCATGCCATGGCCACGCCCTGCGAGTCACGTCGGCCAGGTGCTAAAGTCCTGACCGCTGCGGAGTGCGAGGTCTCCGAGGCTGCGGCCTGGCGCTGAGGGCTCAGGGCGCGGGGGCCACCCGAGCCCCCTTCCTTTTTCCTCCCCTCGCGTCCGTTGCGCGGCCCGGGATGTGTGGCCCGCCAGAGCCCGCGGATGAATGAATGGGAGCGGATGAGATTGTTAGGTGCGGAGCCCGCGCCGCCCCGGCCCGCAGTGCCGCGACGCACCGCGCCGCGTCGTGTCGCTAATTGGCGATCATTTACAGCGCGGGCTCGCTTTAATCAGCCCGAGACGCGGCGGCGCTTCCGGCCCTGCCAGCGTCCGCTCACTTCGGAACGGAAAGGGATGAGGGTAGCCCCTCCTCCGCCGCGTTGGCAGATCTGGGCAAGCCAAGGGGTCCACAACTCGTCTGACAGGTGTACATTGATTTTAAATCAAATATGGACTTTTTGACTTTTTTCTGACTTTTGATTCAAAATTAATTTTTTTTTGACGTTTAAAATGTTACCTTTCTTGAAATTTTAATTCTCATGTGACTTTGCTGACTTCTTGCCAATTTTTCATGCAATCTTCTCAATTTGTTTGACAAAATTTCGACTCTTTGATCTAATGTTGACTTTTTTGCAGTTTGACTTTTTGATTTTTTTCTGACTTTTTTAGGGGCGTACATTGATTTTTACGAGTGAGGGACCCCTTAGGGCAGGTCCTTTTTGTGGGCCGTCGCGTCGCGTGCCGCCAAGGCAGGACCAACACCTTAGGCAGAGCCTGGCAAAGCTCTGAAAAGGAGTGGAGAAAATTAAATCAAATTGCGGCGTGTGCCCGGCCGAGTCTGTCGCGTCGCGCCGCACGTCGGTTTGCCAGGCCGGTTTATTTTTCATGGCCGGAATAAAATTGTGGACAGACCGCGACGACGACGACGAGTCGAGACGCCGCGCGCGCTCTGGTCCGGGTGTCATGTCGCTTTCCTCCACGCTCCGCGTGCTGCGTGCACTGCGCGTGTCCCCGCCCCGCCCCGCCCTGCAGTTCGCTCGTCATTTCGCTTTCACGCGCCGCCTGCCGGCTGCCGCCCAGCCCAGCCCGGGGCGGCGCATCCTCATCCTCGTTAATACCGGATTGATGGCAATGGGGCGGGGCGGGGCGGGGCGGGGCTCGACGAAAGTGGCCACCGCCAAGGCCTCCGGGAGGGCGCGGCCAGGCGCGGCCGTGGCGCGGCTCGCGGTGTCGCGATGACACCCCACGGCTCCGCAGCTCTGCCGCGGATAAAATGAAATTCTTATTGGAACTCACCGTCGGAGGGCGCAGCACGCAGTGCCAGCCAGGCACATCGCTGCGGATTTCTCCCAGTGCCGCGGCATCGGCTGTGTCTTGGCGGCGCAGGCCAAGGTGCACGTGTACTACAGGTGTACGGCGTCCCACTCCGTGGCAGGGGCGGGGCGGGGCCTGCTTCGTGCAGCCTGCGACCGCGATGAAAGGAGCGCGCGGACCCGCAGGGGCGGGGCGGGCGCGGCGGGGCGCGGCCGCCGGATGTAACGACGCCTATCTCGCGGTTCTGAGAAGCAAACATCCAACGGCGCGTTATTTCTTCTTCACTCCCAGAGCCGCGCGCGTGCGCCGCCGTGGTTTGAATTTCCCGCCGTTCCGACACCCCCCGTGCGCGGTGCGCGCCGATTGGTCGGCGGTCCGGTCCGGATCGGGCCAGGTCGGGCCGGGGTCAAACATGACGCCCCCGCCTACTCGACTCATTGTGCCCGCGCATTGCACAAGCCCAAATTCGCCACTTCCTACCCCGGGCTGGCCAGGGCTGGCGGCGGGGGCGTAATGTGGGGCAAGCCGGCAACATGCCGGCAAGCCCGGACTCCGGGTGGGTGGCGGGGCACGTTGGGGCGTGAGCCCGCGATTGCGATCTGTCGCACGACACCCCGCCCCCACGCCGCGGCCAGCGGTCAGGTGGCCGAGTCAGAGCGGCCAGAGCCTTAGCCTGCTAAAGCTTGTTGTGGCTCGGTTTCGGCATACCGCAAGGAGTGGCCATGCTTTAGCCATGCTTTAGCCCTCAGAGCATGGCCCCCGGAAGGGCTGAGGCCGACCGGAGAAAGTATATCACATTCACTTCCCTCGCCGGCGGCCCGGGGTAAAGGAAGTGAGTGCGGAGGGAACAATCGGCCGGGCGCAGGGCTGTAGCCAGGCTGTAGCCTGCTATAGCCGGCTCGACCTGGGCCAGCCTGGGCTCGACTGCTCGGCACGGCGCGGCACCGAGCGCCCGCGGACGGCCGGGTAGGCCAGCCCGCCCTGCTCGGCTGCGCTCTACCGCCGTGGTTGCCTACCTCCCAGGCGCTCGCTCCGCGCTTGAGGCCAGCGGCAATGGGTCAGCGGTGGCGATATGTTGGTCGATGAGTCAACGGTGCGGCGCAGCGGCGGGCCTTGCAAAGTCACGGAACCTGTCCCCGCTGGTGGCTAGCAGCGCCCACAGCTCGCGGCTTGCGGTCGCGGGGCGATGTGCCTGGCTGTGCCTGGCTGTGCCTGGCTGTGCCACCTGGCACCGCCAGTGCGGGCGCTGGGATAGGCGGCCTGCGGCATCGCCCCGCCCCGCCCCTCGCCGCGCGCGTGGCGTCCCAGGGGCATTATTTCATGGAGCGAAGGCGGTAGCGCACCTTGCAGTCCAGGAGGGAGCAGCAGAGCAGCACCAGAGCGCCTTGAGCCAAGGAGGAATAGGCTTGCATGTTGGTGTACAAATTCTTGCATTGACGTGAATTTTTTAAAATTTTTGTGCATTCTTTTGCATTTGCATTTTTACGAATTTTGCTTAATTTCTGTGCATTTTCGGTGCGTTTTCTTGTATTTGCAGCCTTTTGCTGCATTTGGAGATTTCTTGGGCATTGCAGTTAACGTACATTTGCCTGCATTTTTGTGCATTTACATTTTGGGTGTGCAAAATTTTTCGAGCCTATCTCCCCTTGCCTTGGGCCTCTTGGGACTCTTCCTGTTTTCGGAGGCAGCCCGACCCCACCTTGTCAGTCGCGGTCGGTATTATTGGACCTCGGCGGAAGCCTCGCTCGCCTCACTCTCTGTGGGCAGGGGGTCCTGCATGGCATGAAGCGTGGAATTCCATTCCGCTGTGGCACTGGACGCACCAGCTAGGCCGGCGCCAGCCCATCGGACGGGGTAGGGTGGGGCTGGCGGCGCGCCCCCGGCAGTTTGTATTCGATAGATTCCATGTATTTTGCTGGGCGGGGCGTGGCGAGGCCCTTGGCCAGTTTATCACGTCAGTGTTTCATAAGCGCCGGCTCGACGGCTATGCTGCCATGCCTCCGCCGCGGCGCGCTCAAAAGGCAAGCGGCGCCCCCTGGGGGGCCGGCCCCGCCCCGCCCCGCTGCGCTGCTCCCGTACGAAGGGCTGGCCGGGGCACGCGCTGTCACCCTGGCCATGTGCCTTATGGCGTCGCGGCGGCGCGGCGTCAGCCAGCGTCCCATCGCGGGCTGCGATTAGGCCCCGCGAGGGCCCCGCCAGGGCCCCGCCAGGGCCCCGCTCGGCAGGCCGTGGCCGTCCGACTTGTTCTCGGTTTCGTCAACATCAAGTCGTTAGGCCCGCGGCCCGGCTGGACCCGCCTGCCCCTCTAACTCTAATTCCACCTGCCGCGCCGCCGCCCGCCTTAGATTGATTGTTTATGGCGTGCCGATCCTTTTTCCTCCGTCATCGTGGTCCGCGGGGTTATTTACGGCCGCGGAGCGGAATGGAAGCCACTCCGACGAGTGCGTGCAACAAGGCCAGATCTACATTGAGCCCGTTTAGAAAGACGTATCTGTCATGTCGAGGGATAGGAGATACGTCTTTGTCGGCGGACCAGATGTAGATCCGGCCTTGTTGCACGCACCCGTCGACTCCGAGCAAGGGCGTTGGCCCCTCCCCCGGCGGCCGGTCACAATTTGCCATGCGGCGCTGCGGTGCTCCCCGCGAGGCGCGAGGCTTCCGTTTTTAATGAAACTTTTTCTGCTGGCGTCGCCTGTCCCTTTGCGCATGCTTTGCGCATGCTTTGCGCCTCTGGGCCGGGGAATGCAGGCGGGACGGGACGCGGCCACCAGGCGGCCACCAGGCGGCCACGGTAGCACGCATCGCCTGGCTAGGGCCGGGCTGGGGTTGAGATGCCGAGGATGTCTCGGCCCGCACCACCGTGAGCCGCCGTGCGCCGCCGTGGCACCGCCCCACGCCGGGTTCGATTTTCAATAAATAACCTCGAATGCGAGGGGCGGACGCGAACGCTTCCCCGCCGGAGTGGAGCCGAGATTCCAATCTCCGAACCGCAGTGGCCACGGTTTCCCCTCGCGGTGCCGCAGGATTCAGGATGCACTGGCAACTAGGACCAAACAGCGGGCCGGCATGGGGCTTGGCCGGGCTGGGCTCACTGCACTCACCCAGCGGGGGGCCTGGCCTGGCCAGGCGCCGCCGTCGACGTGGTCACGGGGCGCGACCGCAGCGCCGGGGGCTGCCCTGCGGGCCGTCCGCGCCGCTTGCAACAGGGCCGTATCTCTTATCAGCTGCTATCGGCCCGCGGACGTGCAGGCCGCGGGGGGCCGGCCCAGCCAATGGGCCCAGCCGCGGCCCCGGGGAGCACGACCCACGAAAGCCGTGCCCGTCCAGCGGGCCACGGAGTGGCACGTACCGTACAGCAGCCCGGCGAGACAAATTGTTGCGATTCCTCAGCGAGGTGTCGGGGCCGCGCGGAATTATTGGTTGCTTTCTGTCCGCCTGCGAAGGCGGCAGCGCGGCAGGTTGAGGTGAGAAGAGAACCGCAGAGCAATGTGGCAGCCCGCAGAGTCTGACTGCTTCGACGGCCACTAAATAATTAGCGATGACGAAAGCGACAAGGCGGCTGGGCGTCGCCGTGCGCGCGCTGCTTGCTCTGCTTGCCCTGCTTGCCCTGCTTGCCCTGCTTGCTGGCTGTGTCGAAAGTGTTATCCGTAATCCCTTGGGCAGCGCCAGGCGTCCCGTCCCGTCCGACGGCTAGTGACCAGACTGACCACCGCGGCCCCGCCCCGCGGATTGGCACAGCTGCAGGTGCCGCAGGTGCATCGTCTCGGACAGGCCGCGCCGCGCTGTGCCTAGCTGCTCTAGCACCGTCTCTCCGGGCAAGGGGAAAAACTTTGAATTTGCTGTACAAAATTTTGAATTTTTGAATTTTATTGAATTTTGCGTTTTTTTTTTTAAAGAAATTTTGGTCTGATGAATTTATTGATTTTTTGAATTTTGTTGAATTTTTCTGAGTTTTTTTTTAAATTTTTTGGTCTGAAAAATTTACGCTTTACAAAATTTTGAATTTTTTGAATTTTTGTGAATGTTTCAGAATTTTTTGAATTTTTGAGCCGAAAAAATAATTAATTTCTTTGAATTTTTTTAAAAAAATTTTTGAATGTATTCGTCTCAAAAATTCACGCTGTACAAAATTTTTCGAAGTTATTTCCTCTTGTCTCGGGGTTGGCCAGGGGGCACTAGGGGGTGGATGCGGACGAGCCCCTCGAAGGCGTCCGACGGCCACCCCAACCCTCGGCCCTCCCCTCGGCACCGATCACATTCTCATATCCCTTATTGCCGGCGGTGAGAGGGGGGCGGGGCGGGGTGCGGGGCTTCGGACGTGAATGGCGGCGCGCGCGCGGTGGGGCTGGCTCCCCCGCGATGCGCTGCTTCCCGTCCCTGCCGAGCCCTGCCTTCCTGCGCCTGACACATGTTCCTCGCGCTGAAAAATTTAACTCTCTCGGCCCCGCCGGACTGCGCGCTGCCCTGGCGGGCGCTGGCGGGCCTCACATGCATCACAGGCCAGGCCGCGCTCGCAGGCGCCTCGCCCTGCCCAGCCCACTCGCTCGCAGCATGCTTCGCAGGCCAGGCTGCCGCTGCCGAGGCTTTTGGCGCATCGCAAACTTTCTCTGTTTCGAGCCGAGCTTCCCGACAGCCTTCCGCCGTCCGCCCCGTGCGACGCGACGTATCCGACATGCCGCGGCCCAACGCTCGTACGCTCGTACAAAACCACGTAACTGCGACGTGTTTCCCAAGGTGGTCACGTTATTTTGTCAGAATCCTGGAGAACTCTCGCGGCCCGCGGTCCGGCTCACATGGGGAGAAAAGCCAGGGAAGGGGAGCGGCCGCGGCCTGGACGGGCCTGGAGAGATATAAAAAGGGGGTGCCGCGGCGCGAGTAACTCCTCGTTGCGCCGGCACACTGTGACAGCGCGAAGCGCGCGTTGCCTGGCGTTGCCCTGCGCTGGCCCTGCCCTGGGGACTTGGCGGGGGCGGCGGCGGGGCGCGGCGCGGCGCCTGGCGCGTTGCGCCCCCGCAGTTCGCAGTTTCTCAACAGTGCGCGAGGCCCTGCCCCTGCGCCGGGGCTGGAGCTGGAGCCCCCTGCTGTTCGTGCCCGCTGCCTGTGCCCAAGGCCAGGCCGGGGTCAATGGCTCCGCCTGGCTCCGCGCTCTAGACTCCGGAGCACGGCGTGGCCACGGCGTAGCCCCTCAGCACAGCATCCGCGGTGGTCCGGTCCATCTCTATCGGGCGGGGCGGGGCGGGCCGGCGGTGGTGATGACGGCTAACGACGCCCTCCGCGGCCCTCGGCCCGGCCGACAGCGGACGGGCGTGGCGCGGTGGCGCGGCGCACTGGGGCTGCTGCAGGGCCTTGCAGCTGCGGGCTTCCTCTCGTTCTCATCCTTTGCTTCTCGTGTTGCAGGTACGCCCCCGGCATGCCCTCGGCGAGTCCTGGACGCGCCACCCGCGACGCCTCGCGGCCGGCGGGTGAGTGAAGGTTCCTGATTGGCCATTTTCTCGCCGTAGGCCTGGCGGGGCCTAATGGGAGGGGCGTCTGTCAGTGAGCCTGTGTCTATTTGTCTGGCCGTGACAGCGATGCGCCGTGCCGCAGTGCGCTGCGGTGCTGCAGCACTGGAGGCTGGGGACCGGTCCAGGTCCCGGCTGCTCGGCCTGAACCGAACAAGCGGTTTCGAATCACGCTGCGGGCCGGGGCGACCTTGGCCTGGCCAGTAGGTCGGGCTCCGGCCCCTGGGCTGACGAGCCCTTGATGAGAGCCACGGCCCTCCGGCTTTTACCCGAACGGGAGCGCGAGGAACCCGTTTCCTCCAGCGAGCGTGTGTACGAGCACGAGGCCGCCGTCGCCGAGCAGCGCCGAGCCGTTCCCACGCGGTGCCCCCTCGGCGCCACGCCGGCCACGCCGGCCACGCCCCTCTTAGGGCTGAAAGGGCGGTGCGGTGGACGGCGTCGGCCCGGTGGGCTGCACCGGCACGGGTAGGGGTGGATCGCGGCTCAGCTTCCTCGGCTTTAGCTTTGAGCTGCAGCGCGCACTGTCAGAAAAAAAATCGTAAAATTACAACAAACGAGTCGTAGCTTTACGACTTTTTACGTTTATCGAGAAAACGACATGTTTGTCGTAAATTTACAATCACGTTGTTTATCTCGATATTTTACGACAAAAGCCTCATAAATTGATGACATTTTTCGTAATTTTACGACCAATATCGTAAATCTACGACATTGGTCAGAAAAAAATTATCAACAATTATGTCGTAAATTTACGTAATAATTTCCGACAGTGCGTGGGGGCGACGCCTCGCGACGCCGTCAGGCCGGCTCATCGCCCGCGGCGCCGCGGCTCGGTGGCGCCGCCTGGCGCCGTGTCGGCCGGCACTCCGAAAAGTGACGCAGCGAAAGTGAAACCCGGGCCAGGGGATCACTCAAAGTCCGCAGTCAGTGCGCGACAGAGGCGCCGCCGCGGTAGGGCTTTGCTGCGCTGCTAGGCGCTGCTTGACGCTGCTCCCCCTACCGTCACGATGCGCTGGGCTGGGGTGACTGCCCGCGCTGCCCGCGCTGCCCGCGCGCGAGGACGAGCCCTTCGACCTGCAGTCGCGTTCCGCTGCGTTACGTCGCGTCAGCCCGCGCCAGCTGAAAAGCGCTCCGGCAAAGTGGCCGTGCATTTCAATCTTGAGCCCATGAAAGAAGAGCGCGACGCGGCCGCAGCGCGTCCGCGACACTTGGCGCGACG